>CABEEJ010001802.1:71361-103240 GCA_901482245.1 Timema douglasi | reverse complement strand
GCGTCTTTTCCCCCCCCCCCCCCCCACCTCCCTCCTTCACCCCTGTTCTACCACCGAAAACCTTCTATAATATATCTCACGAGGTGCAGTCATATATGGGGGTTATCTCATCTCCTACATGCATGCACTAATACCCTACCTTATTTGAGGACTTGGTAAAAAAATAATTGTTACAGTACCAAAACTTAGAAATATTCCAGATTTAAGAAAACTATTGTGTAAAGTGCTTAACTCAATCCAGGAGCTAATATCGATTATAACAGCCCTTATAGTAAACTCAAAGTACTTTTACAACCCACACCGACGACCGTGTGGTCTAAGGCTTTAGGCTCACCTTTGTCCTTTCAACCTGAAGGTGTGGAACATTTTATAAAACATTCTAAAATATCAAGTTTTAAGTAAGGAGTAGTTAAGTTGAGAGTTAAGACTTAGCTAAGTTAATCTAGAAAATATCAAATTTAAGTTCAAAAGTTAAGTTGTTATTAAAGTGTATAATATATAATGTGATGTTGAAAACATGTGTTTGAATCCCAGTCTAGTTTATTCGAGGTATTCTAGCATAAACGATTTTCATTTAGTTTTTAATTCTATCTCAACGTTAATGTGAGTGCAGTTACATCTAATTGCTATATACTTACTTGCCCATCATAATATTAAGTTAAACTTAGCGCTTCCCAACCTCACGTTTAACTTATACGCTCTTGCACCACTGGAAGTTGAAGCAATTTCTAATCTACTTAGTGTTCGATGAAGTAACCAAAAGGTAGTTCGCCAACATTTAAAGCCATGATTGTTTGACGAGCTCTGCCAAATTGAGTTTTTCGAATGTTGTTAAAATATTGTTGTTGATTAAAGATAAATAAGTAGAATAAATTAATAGTAATCGGCTACATACATTTGTATAACTGTTCGTTCAAGCTATTTTGGCCGTTTATTTTTAATATGTATAAGCTACTAAGTATATTTACATATATTAAGATACCAGGTCATGTATTTGAGAAAAACCTGTGTCAATGTATACAGCTCAAGGTAAAGTGTGTGTATAGCTATAATCATATAAGTGTAGAGCATAATAAATATATTTGCTAAGTAAAACTCATTTTGTGATGACTAGTATATTTTAGAAGAAACCAATTTAAAACACAGAGAAAATATTTATGTTAACTATCTTTTACAAGTTATTAGTTTGGGGAGAAGACCAAATAATGTTTTATTGATCATCTAATTTCTTATGATTTTAAATTAATCTAATAATTCCTGTAACAGAAATCTACGAGGAAAATAGTCAACTACGTGGATGGTATACATTTATTAATATGTTTTCTTTTTTAATCTCTCTAGTAAATGTATTTAAATAGTTTAAGTACTACTGGATCTATATACTTTAATATTTTGTCCTAGATCAGGCAAGCTTTAAAGGTGTAAGTTAATGTGAGCTTGTGCTTATAAATTACACACTTATTTTATGAATTTGGAACAAATAAAACCATTAAGTTTCTAATATCCACAGTATTTATACCTGTTTCATACATTTTTGTCAACTAGTCTTATATTTTATTTAAAAATTTAATTTTATCTAATTGTAAGTAATTAAATTTTTCGTTTGTGATGTGCCTTATTATTTACTTATTTTTGTAATTAGAGCAGTTACAAAATTCGTGAAGCGTAGGTTTGCTAGGAGAAACACAAGAACAAAGTGAATTCCGTTTGAATGAAATATATAATAAATATTTCTGGAAACACTAGTAGGGACAGAGTCGGAAATGAATGGGTGCTGAAGGAGTGCATTTTGAAAGCAAATCCAATAGATCAATGTGAAAGAAGCGTCTTACGTTGGCTTGGGCATGTTTTTTTTAAATTATTTAGCACCGCGTTTTACTACCCGTTCGGGATAAACCCATAAATACTAATTACACTAATAGTCTAGGAAAAGGGATGGTTGAATTTTGAGGAAGTGAACCCGCATTTACGTTAAGGGAGAGTGGAAAAACGTTTAGGAATAAACCATCTCCAGTTCACCCTACTGAGATTTGAAATTCAATCTCCCCGTCCTCGGCAGTCTAACTCAACATGAAACCAGCGTGTTAGATAACTACGCCATCAAGGTGGCTGTTTGGGCGTGTTGATAGGATGAGTATGAATCGAGTGACGAAGCAAATATGTGAATATATAGCGTTTGGATTAAAAGGAAAGGGTGGGCCATGTAAGCATGTTAGTCATGTGTGGCTAAATGTTGTAGACAAATGTGTGAAAAGAAGAAGCATTAAGCGTTTTAAGAGAAAAAAACCTGTGTAGTTTAATGTATGGATGTTGTTGAAGCAAAAAAAGAGGGAGTATAAGGACAGGGAAGTTTGGAGATGTGGATGGATAAAGTATGGAGTTATTTTTTAGCTATATGCACAGCTGCTTGCCTAACCCATTAGGTAACGGTGTGATTAGATATGAATGCTTAGAATTAGCCATCCAAAGATCCTGTAGACTTAAGAGAGGGCCAAATAATATGCGCAGTGAGAATTAAAAACAATATATACTTCAGCCTTATATATGTATTTTTTGTTCAAAATGACTCACTACTCATCCAAACAATCCACGTATTTAAATTTAAATAGGTAAGGTACCTATAGTAAATGTACCTTAATTTGCGGAAAATATTTATTTAAATTTATTTTGTAAATATCACTCTCAATACAACAAACAAGTGTTAAAACTTTAATCTCCCACAGCTGACAAACCAAACAATATAAATACCTTAATTCAGGTTCCCACTGAATCGGGTGTCAGCTACATTAAATAATTTTTATGTATATATGTATTAACTAAGATTTTACTTTCTTGAAGAGAAAATATCGTAATCCTGAAACATTTTTAACTTCAATATTAAAGTGTATCTTAATGTTTTATATAGCTCGAAATCAAAAAATTGAGCCCTGTAGTAATAATGGATATCCATATGTATCTGGGGCTAAAGACAAAACTAAACATTTCATTAAAATTGATATTTATATATTATATTGTCATAACTCGAGGCTGAATCGTGATTTTATTTCTAGCTGCCCAATATCTTAGTTAATTTGGTAGGGCATATGTCTACTGAGCTGAGGGTACCAGGTTCGAATCATGGCATGGCCGAAGAATGTATCATTGGGGAAATGATGGTTTATCCTTTCACAGTAATGAATTAAGGGATGAGGGCTGGATGTTGCGTCTGTTCTAGATTTACGTTAGTTAATAAGTCGTTTGCTGATATATTTAGTCGGTTTAGAAAGTTTACGTTAAATACCTCAAATAAGTGAAAATGAAAATATTTATAGCTAGAAAACTAAGAGTGAATGATTTTAGACGTTTAAAATTTTGAAATAATCTCTAATGATTTTGTTCAAAATAGATATCTGATATAACATCTTACATTATTAATACCATCGTATACTTTGTTTACAAAATTAAAATATATTTAAATAATATTGACTTGGTTTTAAAATTTTAAAATTGTTTAAAACTGGTTATAACTATTTGTTAAAACTGAGCATCTGGGCATTGTTTTACATAGTAGATATACTGTATGATAATAATGTTGGTTTTGTTAGTAAGAAAGTATCTTTTGTCAACAGAAATTTTAAATATTTTTAAAATTAGCATTAATAATTTTGTTTAAAAACATTATCTGAAGATTGTTAGAGTAACAAAATAAGGTTTGTTTATACGCATTCAATTTATTTAAGGATAGTTTAGTGATAGATGATTTAAAAAAATATTTTCAAGTTATATTGGACTATATAAATAAGTATTTCTGTTTTACTGTACCATTTGTTTTATTTTATACGACGAAAAACCAAGAACTTTACTTTATCATCAGAGCTTGGATTCTGAACTATATAGCAAAAATTCTCAAGTTTTAAAAATAAAATATCATTTGAGTTAAATAAATGTTCTTAACACAAATCTCAACTCCCTGATAATAAAAATAGTAATAATTTGCTTCGAAATAGATTCGTCTTTTTTTCTCTTTTGCCGTATATATATATAAATCAGGTTTCGTTCCTTTGTTTTCTTGAGAGTACTGAGAAAGTAAACGCAAGATTGTGTTTATTATATGTTTATAACATTCTAAGTTTTTATCAGTAACAAGGTTGAAATTGTGCTGACTCAAAAAGACCTGCGTATGATGTTTAAAACAAAGTCTCTACTCTTAATGAGGCAAAGCTCTTGCGCTTTGTGGATGTTTGTCTACGAGGTAAATAAATGAACTTCTGTCAAAAGGGTCCCACTCAAAACACACAAAGTAAACACTTTGAATAAAATAATTGTAATAGTTACCTTGTAGTTAAGTGCATGGTTAACCTGGGGTTATTTTATTTATTTACTTTGTCTTTCTTTTGTGATAGCTAAAAAAATATATATTTCAATTTTTACAACATTATGTACAAATCTCTTCAACTGTTTATTTTTTATATGGTTTTTGTTTCAAATAAAGTAGCTGTCTTTTTTAATGAGCTAGTTGAGTTTTAGCTTTCAAAAACTACTTTTTATTTAATCAAGATAAAGTATTATAATGGTGACAGTTTTCAACCATGAGATTAAAGTGTTTCTTAACTGTGGTACGTCGGTGACCTGGCGGTCTAGGGGTAAGGTGTCTGACTTCTATGCTGGCGGCCGGGGTTCGATCCTCGGTCCCGGCATAGATTTATCTGATTACCAAACCCTTCCTTCACCTCTGACAAGACCTCTTGTGAATGTGAGGAATGCCAGGCCTCCACCGTGGTCCGGATTCCACGTTAAACTGTAGGTCCTCCATTTCATCTCACAATCACCCTACCATTACACATTAGCGTAAGTGCGTATAACCCGAATGGGTAGTAAGACGCGGTGCTAATAATAATAATAATAATAATAATAATAACTGTGGTACGTTTGTTTGTGGCCGGGGTGTCAGCCTAATTTTTTTTGTCTATTTCACTCAAACATAATATTTATAGAGTACAAACGGTCGTACCTTGAAGTAATTTCGAAAGTTTTATTCTTAAGGATCTGTGTCAAGGTGGTGGTTGGTGAGTTGACAATCAAGCCACGCACATGGTGGACCTGGCGAGACCCTCTACTTGTCCAGTGAATATACTTATGGATGTTGATGATGAATACGTGATGTTAGTGTGATTGTTTTACCGGAAATGGAATTGGAGAGGAAAAACAGCAATAATAATAGAAAAAATACATTAGCTAAAATAACCTTAAATTAATGTTACATTGTACATTTATATTTAATTATTTTAAACTAAATAATTTTTATGAATATTTATATGTAAACCTATAAATTTTGATTAATTTATTATTATTTTTATTATTATTAGCACCACGTCTTCGGGTTATACGCACTTACGCTAATGTGTAATGGTAGGATGATTGTGAGATGAAATAGAGGACCTTACAGTTTAACGTGGAATCTGAACCACGGTGGAGGCCTGGAATTCCCCACATACACAAGATGTCTTGTCAGAGGTGAAGGAAGGGTTTAGTAATCAGATAAATCTATGTCGGGACCGAGGATTGAACCCTGGCCGCCAGCACAGAAGTCTGACACCTTACCCCTAGACCGCCAGGTCACCTTGAATAATTCTATTAAATATAAAATAACCCGAGTAAAATAGAAATATGTAAAATTCATAAACATAAATAATTCAAAATACTGTCAATATTATATAACATAAATATTTAAATTAATTGAAGACCTTTTAGTTAAATATCTTGTTGCCGGTTATTATCAAGTAAGCTTTCAACAAGAGGATAATGCTGACCATCAAGTTGAGATTGAAAATAAGGAATAAACTGATAAATGCTATATGTGCAGCATCACACTGTATTAATCAGAAACTTGGACTCTTATGAAGATGTAAAAGAAAACTTGGAGAGCTTTTAAATGTTGTTGACTTTAAAAGCTAAGGTGGACAGACAGGGTGACAAATGCAGAAGTCCAAAGAAGAGTGGGTGAGAATAGAACAATTTCGGATGTGATTCTTAGTTGCGAAGCAAACTGGATCGGTCACATCCTAAGGAGAAGCTGTTTTATGCACGACGTCATAGAAGGAAAGGTTGAGGGAAAGAGAAGCTTTGTAAGAAGGAGGATTCAAATATTATATGATTTGAAGGAAAGAAGAAAATTCTAGCAGCTATTATTAATGAAGTTTAAGATCATTATTCCCACTCCACTTAGAGGTCGATACGGGAAGATTCTAGAAACAGCATCATCAGTTCTTCAAATGTCAAAAGATTTTTGCTTGCATAATATACGTTGAGGTCTTGGAAAAATCAACAACAACATAACTCTGTCTGTATGAACTAAAACAGGAACTGGTGAGTAATAGTTAAAAATACGTTTATTTTAAATTTTAGCCAGGCGGTATTTTGTTCTGATAAACATAGATATTACTAATGTAGCTTGGAGTTTATCAAGCATTCAATTGTGAATGCTTAAGCGATTTTATGTTAGAAGAAAAAATAGAATATATATATATATATATAACCTTAGCTCTGTGTCCTATAAGTGACAAAGTTAAAGGTTACACAGGCACCTGAATAATGTAACTAAAAATTATATGAGCTACACATTTCCTTATTTGCCCACGTCTCAAGAATCTTTTTCACCTGTCGCACATGCAATGTCCAAATTCTCCCAAATATTTTGTATATTATTAATTTAGTACAAATGCTTAATCTTATGCGTGGAGTTTTGCGTGGATGTGGCTATCCACAATAACCTTATTAAAGCATATATAAAACTGCGTAAAAGAATAGAATGGGATATAAACTACAATCTGAGGGTATTTTCCCAATGTATGTTACCATATTGTTGCATGTATTATCATTTAATTTATATGAGCTGAGAAACTTTTTTTTAAAATGAAATAACCCTAAATTTCTATTTACAACCAACGTAGGTCCATTTGAAAAAAATATATAATTTTAAAATCTAAAATACCAAAAGGTTTTTAAAAAATTGTAAAAATAATCAATTATCTAACAAGTTTCCATTAATTAGGCTCTCTATAGGTTCTTAATCATTTTGATAAGTGGTTTAAAGAAACCTATATAAGAGCTTAAAATATACCAACACAAACTATATTAATGATTTAATTCAACTATGTTATTATATATAAAATCCAGCATTTATTTACTCTGATACTAAATAATTTAAAGTAGTTAATAGTTATTATGTCATTAGAGAATACAACTTTAACAAAATACCTATATATTTTTCTATAGCCTACGTATCGTATGTATGTGAACTCAGCATATGGGTGTGTACCTGTTTCCTACTTTATATTTCATCTGTCCTCATAAAAAAAAATAACATAACTATCTATAAATCAAGGCATCCTTCCATATTTTCTCGCACCAGATGAGCCACCATAGTGGCTCTTTTTTTTGCAAACCACCTGAGTCGAGATCCACCGCTCTATCTGCAATGTGCTCTGAACCACTAATTGCAAGGATAGGAGGATACTCTAAAAGAGCTTAAGTGTCCACGAGGATCTATCGACAACGAGTCAAGTACCAGCATGCGCTGGGAGAAGGGAATGGTACACGAGTGTTTCGGTAAGGAAAGAGTTGCTTAGTTGGCTTTAAGTGCACACTTGTATGTGTGTGTGTGACGGGGGAGGGGGAGGGCAGAGAAGGTAGATGGGCGGGAGTCAAGGAGAGAGAGGAAGGGGAATAAGAACATGAGGTAAGCAGAACAAGAGTCAATATGAGGCAATTAGCGCGAGACAAGAGCTAATAAGCTGCCTCACACAATACAGGTCTGGACCCTTGAGAACGAAAAGAGGTTTTGTCTCAAACTTAAATGCGGATTCGGTGAAGATTTCCACTTGGCTAAAAAAAAAAATCTGTGTAAAAATAGTATGTATTTGTTCGTTCATGGAAAATTAAAAATATGTATTCAATGAATTTTAACCGGTGTAGTTAACTTAGGGCTAAGGTTTGGAGAAAAAAGAGTTTTTCCAATTTTTTGTATTAGTAAGTTTAACACCCAAGTATTTTTACACTGCGTCTCACTACCTATCCTGGTTATTTGCATTTTAATTAAACTAATGAGGTAGGGATTATGAAGAAAATACATTGAATAAACATGCCTGTGTTTGCTTGGAGGGAGAAAGGGAAGCAATATATTCATAACTACCCTCATTAAGCCCAGCTGGGATTTTAATCCCATGCTCCCCATCACTGAAACACAAGGCAAAGATGGTGTCCCTCGATGTTTGTATAACAAAGTTCACTAAGTGACCCATATTTAAAATCACTAAAACAATCCTCAAATATCTTAGAATTTCCTTTATCTGTGCTTGTTAAAGAATTGTTGTTGGTTTTTTTTAAATTTATTCAAACTATACGCATATGATGTACTAATTTACGTTACTAATTTAGGAATGTGGAAGGCTGACTTTAGAGGTGCAATCGTATTTGTATGGAGAGCGAGTGGAAAACCACTTTGGAAAAACCACTCTCAGTACGCCGGACCAGGATTCGAACGCTGACATTCCTGCCATAGGTGGTCTAGTCTATCAAGAGTGACGCCCTAGACAATGCGGCCACTGAAGCAGTAAATTATTATTTCTTCTGAGGAAGTCTATGTCTAGTTTATTAACTAATTACTTTTATCTCGGTGCTACGATAGTCCTCGTTGTTGAAAATAAGTTAATTTAATCTATTCACTATTTTATTTTTAAATAATAAATATTAAAATTGTGAGATTTTTAGTTTTAAAGGAAAATGTTTGTTGGTACACTCCATTAACCCCGTAAGGTAACAGTCTTACCTTGACTAATGACCCCATCCTATAGGTTCTACCATAGTGGAATAATACATGGTTTAAGGTAGACCAATGGTACCTTTTATCTCAATTGTGGCGTGAACCATATTTTTTAAATAAAAACCAGCTTTTTAAATAAAGCGATATTTCTATGTCTCCTAGTCAACTTTATTTCACATCCGATGAAACACACACACACCACACACGATACATGCAACACTGCACAGATGGCGATTGAACTCCTGTCAACAAGTGATACCATTCAGACCGGTAGTTGCATGTCACGCCACTGTATGCAGCACTTGCCACGTGCCACGCCGTGATTGAGTAGAATGATTCACTGTTGCAGCAAGCGTTTTGTAACAGCCGGGTCACCAATCTGTGCGGGACTTTCTGACAATTAAGTACACCATGTTCGACTAATGACTAACAACAATTTAACATTGATTTTGTTGATATTTTTGAAATATAACTTGAAATTTATGATTAAACGCTGAGTAATTGTTCCAAGACACACGGGAAAGGTCGATCTCGATGGTCGTGGGGTAAAGTTCTCGCCTTTGAACCCGATGCTCTTGGGTCCAGATCCAACCAAGGTCAACGGATTTTTTATGAGTATTAAAAATCTGTAGCACAGCTTCCTTCGGAGGGGAACAAAAGCCGTCGCGTCAGTCTCATGTATATTGTGACATTTAAAATAACCTTAGAAGTTATTGTAAAATAACCTTAAAAGTTGTTGTAAAAAAAATGCCTGCAAAATTGATAGGCCCTTTCACGCTTGTTTATATAAATTCAGTATGAAGGGCAACCACCCTTCCACACTTCTTTAGTTCACCTAGTACAAGGAATTTCTACCAGATAGTGTAGGCAGTACTAACCACCCGAAGGGATGAGAGTATACCCAACTACAAATGGATAGCATTCACATCAAACCAACCTTCGGTTTGTTGAATTAAGAAGACATGTGATAGAGAAGGTGTTGGGCGGAAATAGAAAGAGTATGTCAGGTGGTTGTGATAGTTCGGAAGATAAAACATAATTACCATCAAAAGTTAATACATTTTGAATAACTGAGTTAACCCGAACATTTTTTTATTTTTATTTTATCACTGCCAATAGAACATATCCTTGTACAGTCCACTCCGACTGGATTCTCACATGTCCCATGTGATATATGCCATTCTATCTGGACGTATATGTTGCAGTGTCACACATTTTATGTTTTATAGGATACGGTCGTATCGTGATAAAGCTCGTTTGTGAAACCAATTCCAGTGCACTCATCCAAGCTTAAAACCTAAACCTTCCCGGTGATATAGTCCATTGCAATTATGACCACCAGTGAGAGCGAATTTAAATTGAGTCAACTTTCTGAAAATGCGAAATTTTTGGTATATTACCTTCAAATCTATCTTCTCCTTCCTTTGTATTGAAATTGAATAGTGTTTTTAGTACGAACAACAAATAGTAAGAGACGAAACTCTTAAAGAAAGGATTTATATAATTTAATTAAAATGGAAATCAATTGTACCAAACGGTAATGTTAATTTAACAAACTACTTTCCAAAGCTTCTAAGGAGGAGTCACAATTTATGATTGAGTAAATGTTTAAAAAATACAATTATTATTATTATTATTATTATTATTATTATTATTATTATTATTATTATTATTAGACATTAATGGTCTAAATAGCTACTTTTAATTTTCACAGATTTTATATTATGTAACTATAGTTGTGTTTTTATCGAATCGAGTCGGCAAGTTAGTTGAACTGAGGGCCAGTTTTATATTCAGAGTTAGTAAAGTGCGGCTTTATCCCAAATGCATAACGACACCAACCTAAACTCGAATATATTGTGCCAGTTTCGCACGAAACTGGCCCTTTAAATCTGATCTAAGTTGGTGTCTTCATGTACTTATTGTAGCAGCACACTTAAGGCTTACTCTGACCATGAAACAGTCTCTCGGTCTTTAATATTAAACTGGCCCTAAGTTTAGTGCTCAATGTATTTCCTCCACACGATGTGCCATTTATTACCTTGCCTGGAATCAATATAATCTTACCCCAGTTGACGGTGTCACATGTTTTGAAAACTTATCATTAGAAAAAGTTCGTTGTTTCACATTTTCAGCAACTTTTGTTTTAAGAGTTGCGCTCTGATAAGGAATCAAATGAATTTGTATAAAACTTACATAATGTATAATTTCAATCACCTTGTACACGAAATAACTATGAGCTTAGGTTTTTTTGTGGAAATGTTTGATACCCGAATCTCAATGGTATAAAAGGTTCTTAATATTTATATAATAAAAAAGTAGGGGTGGCCTATTTTTCTAAGGTATTAGACTGGCCTTTCACTGCTCGTCGTTGCTGGGGAGCCCTTGGTTAGAATCCCAGCTGGGTGGATTAGTGGTAGTTTCCAAAATATTATCTTCCCCATTTTTTTAGCCCCTCTTCACGCTTCTTTAGGTGCATCTTCTTTAAGCTACGCTCCTATTACGTACTTATTAAATTGATACGTTAGTAACATTTCCATCCGCTTCAGTGGCCAAACGTTCTAAGAAATCACTCTCGTCTTAGGCTGACTTGCTGAAACTGGGGATATCGGGGTTTTAATCCACGCTAGGTGTACTGAGGGTGATTTTTTTTCTAAAGGGTTTCCCCCTCTCCTTTCATGTAAATTAGGGTATATTACCTCTAAAATTCTTCCTTCTTCATCACAACATTAGAATACTTATAAGATATACGTATGAGTTTGAATAGGAAGTAAGACACACTGATAAAAAAATACACTTTTGTTAAGCGTATTATTAAATTATTATATTTGTTTGATGGAATAAATTAATACATAATTTATTACGTGTGTCCTTTTAAATACCAATAGTTTTGTTTTGGTATTCTTATTTTACTTAGGCTGAAAAAATAAATTAATGCCGAGTTAAATAGTAATAAAATGTAAAAAGGGTTTTAAAAGTCTTACGCTGCAGTGGTCCGGTTTAAATACCCCTCTTACCAAACCATCGTCGGGTTTCTCAACAGCTAATCTTTGCATTGAAAACCTTAAAATAAAGCATACAATTTTCGTTTAATAGCGCGATTTAGCTCTCCAAAGACCTTTCTATTGTATTTTGTATCCACTCCTCCCCTTATTCTTAGAATGAGCACTGTCAGACACAAAGAACCAAGACGACCTGTTTTACAGAGCGCTGCACTCGTGTAATTAGCGCAATATAAAAGAAGAGTTTGTTCTCGTCCGCTTTTCGAAGGGTCATGGATTTTTATCTGAGAGGGAGGTGAAAAGATATAAAGAAGAGCATGAGAGGGGGGGAATGAGTTGAGGTCATCATCTTAGGGTGCAGAAAAAGGGGATAGCAAGGGAAAATTCTTTGTGCAAACAGCTATTCAAAGACTAGCAACGTCCTAACCCCCAGATGCACTATAATTAGATCATTTGCTTTCCCTACCCCCTCCCCTCCATTCCTTCTGCTATTTCACGTGTTAGAACATTTTATATTTCTTGCCAGTGCCAGAAATATTTCATCATATAATGAAAATATTTAACCAGACGAAGAGAGGCACAGGGTAACTCTATTGTAGAGCATTTACGTACCAATCCAAGAGGTTTAGAAATATATTTTCATCCTAGTGGATCATTTTTCAACATTTATTTTATAAGTATAAACAATTAATATTTATTCTGTTAGACAATTCATCAAACATACTATTTTAAGAGAACGCATTAAAACAAACTTGTATTGGCATTTTATGATTGGCGTTGGATAAAGCATAAACTGCATTAATTCATAGGGATGATAATTTTGGCATTATTTACGAATATGTTTATGTTTTTGATGTAAAATCTTATAACAATATTTGAAGCTCTTAAAGTACATAGGGTATTTGTATTTATTATGTTACTACTTACCCTTTCACTACATATATAATTATATATATTTTTTTTAAACTTACTATTTTATACAATTCCATCAATCAATATTAAGAAAAAAAATCTTTCAAGCAAAAATAAATTATTAATTTTATGAATTTCGGTGAGTAACTCTGTAACATTTTTTCCAACATTTTTACCACTGCAACTTTAATATTTTAATTTATATTTGCTATGTTTAGTAAAATATTTAACAAGGCATTTAGCAATAATTAGTCCTACCAATGGTTATTTTTTTAGTGAATATACTTCGTTTAGGAGTGACTATTTTATAGAATTTATTTTTACATATTGGCCATTTCTTATAATTTTTATAAATAATTGAAGTTTTAGCTATATTTTCTAATAACATAAGTTATTACCTGCTTTGGTGGTTGCATGATCCTAGGCTTCACTCTTGCAATAGACTTAACTGCCAATGACGGGGAGATAGGTGGTGTACTGAAGGTGGATTTTCCTAAAATCATGTTTAATCAGATAATATATATAATATATTAAACTAAAACACAAAAAACCAATAAAACAAAACTAAACTAAAAAAATCATATAACCCATTATAACCCAAATGGGATATTTTTAAATAAAATAGCCCGGTCTTTTTTCAACTATGCACATAAGTGTAAGTACTTTTCCTCTCAATTATACCCCTCTCACTCCTATTCTATTTGTGTAAAATAAGTATATCCCTGACTGGTAAAAGGACATGGTGCACGCAAAAATAAAATTTCAAAGTTTTAAAATACCCCTGGGCTGTCATACTTATTTTTATCTAGTGCACACTAAAGAAATATGGGCTTTAGTAGTGACCTTAAATTCTAGTGCGAAAAAAATATACTTTATAAATAAAAACTGCACTCCACGAGAAATACAAATATTTTACTAGGTTCCCTTGGCGAGAGAAATTTCTTTTTAACCTATCCTATAAATCAAGTTTTTCCTGCCCCTTTCACCCTCTGTGTTTCTTATGAGAAAGTAATGCTATAAGGATGAGAGTGGTTTGCTATTTTGCGTCGTATTTCATACGATAAGAAATATGGCGGTGTTGGACCGTAAGGGATGTATTTAAGGACCTTAGGTACTACTTTTTGTACGTAATTTGGATAAGTACACAGAAAGCGAATAGGTTTATACATTTTATTTGTCCATGTTGTCATATTTATTCCCGTTGAAAGGTTTTAACTGTTATACTACCTACCCGTGAAGGTAGCAGAACAGTCCAAGTGCATTTATCTCATTTTGCAATTGACTGCTGTTGATGGGAAGGTCAGGGTTTGAATCTCTGCCGAGGGCAGCAAGAGTGATTATTACTTCCTCTCCACCTGATAATGTTCGATAATCTCCCATAAATCCATTAATTATAAACAATAATGTTAAAGATTCTACTTAAAAACATTATCATTATTATTACTATTATTATTTGTTTTGTCTTACGACAGGTCTATTCCTTTTGTCAATGCGCCCTGTTTTCTGCCTCCTCCTCCAACTCCCAACATTTCATTTTTTTTAATTTAAATCATCTAATATTTGAATCCTTTTTTTCTCCACTAAGCTTCTCTTTTCCTCAACCTTTCCTTCTGTGAAGTCGTGCAGAAGAAATTTCCTCCTAAGATTGTGTTCTATCAAGTTTTCTTTGAACTGAAGAATCACATCCACAATTGTTCTCTTTTTACCCCCTCTTCTTAGCACTTTTTCATTTGTCCACCTGATATTTTCAAGTTTTTTCTAGAACCAGATTTTAAAGCTCTTCAAGCTAGCTAATTTACAAACATATGACTCACGATCAACACACTTTTTTCAGGGTATTTAACACTACTTGATAGTACCATTCAGAACATTTTGATCATATCTGCCTTTTGGACCCAAGTCGGTGATCGCATAGTCTAACGCATCATTCTCATACTATACTGGATTGACGGTGATGGTAGGGTGTATCGGGGTTAGTTTTTCCAAAATGGTTTCCCACTATCCATTCACTTAATTTCTAGTACACATCCCTTAAATAAACTTTCCTCGTCCCTAAAACATTAGCTTAACTGTATCCAAATTTTCTTATGAATGGACATGTCTGACAGCTTTAAAAAGGTTACTAGATCCACGTTTTGCACTTCATACGTAACGCTATGTAGTATGTTGCTGTCACATTTGATAGATATAGTCAAGTAATAAAATTGTAAAAAAATCTATATGTATACCTCGACCACCTCTGTGGTGTAATGGTCAGAGTTCTTGACTACAGATCTGGAGGGCACCGGGTTTGATCGCTGGAATTTTCAGATTTTTCTCTGAACGGAGTCAATTTAGCCTGGGGAGGACAAATTGAGGAGTTACTTGAGTAAATAAGTAGTGTCTCCGGTCAAGAAAACTGAGATTAATGGCAGGAGTGATCATTGTGTTTACCACATGACACTCTTTATTCGCAAATGTTGGCACTATATTTCATAACCTTTCGGTGACCAATCGATTGGTATAGCTCGTTAACGGTCTGGCGCTATGGAGTTCTATGTTCATCACAAAAAATATGTTTGAAATTTGTGAGATAAAAAAAAAAAATCAATATATAGGACTGTAGATAATATTATAATAGCTCAAATGGGTTGCGAAACTGGTCACATTAAAATAACCGCCTTTATCCATATATGTAGCTAGATATATACTACTCAGGTTCAAGCATGTAACATCTTAACAACTTTATAGGAAAAGGCCAGTGATCATTATTAAAATTCATTTTGTGACTCTCTCACTCGGAAGAACCATTAAAGATATTTAGAATACATACAATTTTTTTAAATAATCTAATAATGTTATGGACAATACTCAAATTGTTTCTAGACATTATGACTAAAAATAGTATAATATGGATGTGATTTTATTTTGACCATAGCCAGGGTGGAAGGAGGCCAATACATCCAGGCGCCATTTGAGCTGGTTTTAAAACTTTATTTTTCCTACCATATCTTAATATTTTTTCATAGCTTTACGCATTTTAATTACGCTGATTAGAAGTGTACCAGTATCTTCGTGGAGGATACTTTTAAACAATATATACACCCAGCCAAGATTTGAGCCCTGACCTCCCCGTAATCGATGAACCAGACTAGATGATATTTTAAATAGTTGAAAAATTACACCTGTACACGTAGAATCGAGTCCGGGACCCTTGGCTTATCATGCCAATTCCATACCACTGAGCTATCTAGTATTCGTCCTGTGCTCGGAGTCATTATTTACTCAAATATAAGGCATCATTCCATGTTAGGTGAGCCTGACATCTTGTCCATATTTCCACCTATGCAGGCTTTATCCATTCGTTGTCCAAGACCTTAGCCCCGTCGTGTCAGCACACTAAGCTAAAAAATATCGAGTTCGATTCCAGTGATGGCTGAAACATGTATCATCAAAGATATTTTTTTTCACAGAAATAAATTTACGCTTGGGGGCTGGGTGTTGTGTCTGTTCAATATTTAAGTAAGTCTATAAATCGTTTGCTGATATAATTAAATGGTTCAGAAAATGCGCGTTAAATACCTTAAATATTTTTAAAAAAAAATGTTTTATCTTCTCCTTCTTACAATAAGGTAGGAGTCTAGAGGACGTGAGAAAATAGCAGTGTTCTTAAAAGTTTTTATATAAAAATAATTGATCTTCTAAAGAAATAAAATATTTTACAGTAGAAAAACTTAATTTAATTTTCATAACAAGGTGATATTAACAGCTATTGATTTTCTGTCAAGGGTGTCTTTGGATTTAATGACATTTTTTTCTCTTTATTTTAAAAGGTTTGTCACCTAATAACACAATGCTCATGACAGATATTCAACAACTGTTGATATCATCATGTGAATAAAATTAAACTCCATGTTTCAATTGGAGCAATAGTTTATTTATTTTTGCCAAAAAAAGTTTTGCTACAAAAACTACAAAGAAAATCCATTATCGCATCCCCTACATTATCATGTTTTAAATTATCTTCAAAACAAAAATCTTATAGAACCCACTCACTGATCTAGCATGTCTCCCCTTACTCCACCCACAGTCCGTAGAAATTCGAAGACTTGCCAGCTTTCTGATTTAAGATAGTCCAGGCACAGGAAGATCGTGGTATTTAGTATTCCGCACCAAGAATCCATTCCTGATTCACAAGGATTTGTTGCCGCTAGGGTTGTGACGTCATGGAATGCTAATAACGAGAAAGGAGAGTGATAAATAGGAAGTGTAGAGGGAGGGATAGGTTAGGAGAAGAAAGGCTTTAATAAGTTAATGCTTCAAGTATTTTTGATTGAGTTAATATGTTTCGCATACATTTTAATTTCAAGATCACTTTTTTAAATATTTATTTTACATTTATTTTACATTTCTAAATTCTCAATAAAATATAATACGTTTAATTCCCTATGAACTTTATATCATATCTCCAAGTTAATGTAAATTAATATTTTGTTAACAATCCTATTTGTACTTGGACGTTAATATCCCCTATGCTAAATAAAAAATAATAATATTAATAATTAGATAATAAATATTCCTAAACATTTTTAAATAAAAAAACCACATAGTAAAAACAATACTTTATTAATTTGTTTGTCCGTTAAGCTTTCGTATTTAACACAAAAATCTGCTGGCGGCTTCACTTGCATTAAAAAATACATCAATATTTTTGACAATTTCAAATGTTAGAAAAGAAATGAATTTCAAGAGCAGTGTCCTATGTGCTTATTAAGATTCCAGAAGAAACATTGATGTGGCCCCATCTCCTACCCCTCCACACCCTAGCTCATATACTGTGCTATCTTAGGTACCCAAAATACAAACAGCGACGAATGTTCACTGCTTACACCGGTTTTCTTTTTCTTGACATTGCTTCACTCGCTGATAAAATATCGTGATGGTATATACAATATAATTAATGACCCTTTATTCTTAAAGATAAGGCGTAAAACAGAGAATGTCCTATCTCGTTCTGATGAGTGCTTTTTGAGTTTACTGGAAAAAAACAACTAGACGAAATCAAATGTACAAACAAATTTTCATTTTTTTATACCAATAGACAAATTTAAAATAAAATTCATATCACCGTTATACAACATAAATTAACATTATATATTAGCCCTATGTAAAAAGTTAAGCTGACCTACTTTGGTGGTTGCATGATCGAAGGCAAGGGTCCATAACCCTATGCCCGCGGGTGCTATGGGCGCCCACCGAGCCTTTTGCGTCTGCCTGCCACTTTTTAAACGCATGTGACAAGTTCTTGACTAATAATCTTAATATGTCACTTTTCCACCAAAAATCAAGATTGTGTTTATCTCCAGGTATGCTGTTCTCATTTCTCTTTCTTTGCCGGCTCATTTTCAAAGTGTATTTTATTACTCGGAATTATCATTATACTCACTAATACCATGCTAATACTTTCTATTTCCTTTGTAAATATCAGAGCATGGGTCTACCCAGCTTTGTTGCCTGAATAAACACAAAATAAATATATATTTTAAAAATGTACATACCTTAGCACCAAAATGGTGTTTAGTAGTTAAGTATTTCCTTATGTTTTTATTTTGGTCTTGTTAAAACCATAAATAAAGAAATATTTTTTAAATTTGTTTTTTCAACTTGGAGGGGGTTAAANCCCCCCCCCCCCATCTCCCGCATGGCTACGACCTTGAGTATTACCAACAACCACATGTAACGTCACAATCGCTGTTGTAAACTTAACTGGGTAGTTGACCGGCCTTGTGTATAGCGTTGAGAGCGTATAACCCGAACGGGTAGTAATACGTGGTGCTAAATAATAATAATAATAATAATATAGCGTTGAGGCAGTTCTCTGATTCGGTCGGGAGCTAGTAGCTACTGTGTACTGTGAGTGTAAATCAATCATGACAGTTCCATCGTCATTCATACTGTTTCTAGTTAAATATTCATACTTTTGGTGTATTATATTGTTGGTTTTTTGTGCTTATTTTTTAAATATTTCAACTTTTAATCCCAGAATGGATGTGTCAAGTAAAATAAAACGAACGTATAATTTTAACGCTGATTGGGAAGAATCTTATTGTATTGTCAATTTTAAAGATAAATGTGTTTCCTTGTTGTGTGAAAGTAGTATTTCAGTGACAAAAAAAACATGTTGAACGTCACTTCCAGACCAATCACGCCTCTTTTGAAACTAGATATCCACTTAGATCTTAATTAAGGAAAAATAAACTAAATCAACAAAAATCAAACCTAACTGCCCAGCAGTTGGTTTTCACAAGACACACACTAAAACATAAAAATGCCATTATTGCATTTATCACTTGCTCGCAAAGAAGAAACACCCATTCCAATATGGGAAGTTGCTAAAAGATGCCTCTCTGACTGGAGCTGATTGCTTGTTTGAGTGATTTTCTAGTAAGCCTGAGATTATGTCAGCGATCCAGGACTTACATCTATCAGATAACACCATTCATTACAAGAAGAATACATGCAATTTCAACCGACATGCAAACTCATCTAAGGAATGACTTGAAAATATGCGAATGGTTCTCAATACAATTTGACAAGTCAACAGATAAAGCAGGCCAAGCACAGTTGGCAGTTATTTAATGACTTAACTACAAAATAAGATCTATTGAAAATGTTGCCAATGACAGGATGAAAAACTAGTGCATATATCTACAACACATTCAAAACATATACTAAATCAATAGATATGGCTCTTGCACAATCTATTTGCGATTACCACTGACGGGGTACCTGCAATGGTGGGTAATATCAAGAGATATGTTGCCCTGTGCAAGAAAAATCATTTCCTAACTTTATGTCGTACCATTGTATTATTCACCAAGAAGCCTTGTGTGGCAAAGTACTTTCGTTCGAACATGTTATGGAAATAATGAACTATATTAGGGCAGCACCGACATTTCAAGGCCCTATTAGATGATTTTGAAACTAAACAACCAGATCTTTTCATGCACATAGAAGTACGTAGACTCAGTAAAGGTAAAGTTCTTACAAGATTTGTAAGCTTGATTGAAGAGAGAAAAACATTTCTCATTTCTAAACATCTGAATTACGATCAACTAAGTGAATTTTGCTAGTGTGTGGATATGGGTTTTCTCACATACATCGTAGACCAATTGAATTCTTTGAACTTAGAGCTACAGGGAAAAGGTAAACATGAAACTTATATTATGAGCTATGTGAACTAATTTAAATCTAAACTTGTTTGGTGGATGTCTCATCTGCAGATGAAGTATGAAGAAAATGTTAGGTGACAGGAACTTTAACTCGTCATCATTTGTTATTCACCTTCAAGTGCTTCAAGAGCAGTTTGAAAAGAGATTTGAGCAGTTCTCAATCATCGAGCTAATGGTCACCTTTTGTTTATCATTCCTTTTACTAGCCAAGTAATTACTACAGAATTAGCTACATCCATTGAAACACTTATTAAATTAAAGCCATAAGAACTGGAACTAGAAATTTTGGATCTTCAGAATGACATTGTACTAAAGCCCTATATTAGAGATGCTAACTTTCGGAATTTGGTTGACAGAAAAATTTTCCTTTCTGGAAAAGTGCAGCATACACGATACAATATTTTTTCTGTTCCACATACTTACGGGACTCATTTTTTTCTGCCATGAATATCATAAAATCAAAGTACAGATCTCGGCTTATTGAAGAACATCTTAACGTTTGTTTACGAACAGGAATATCATCCTATGCTCCGAATTATGAAGTACTGGCTGATTAAATGCAGTGTCAAGGATCACATTTTGGTTTAGTAAAAATAGTTTCAATTGTTTAAACTCGTTTTAGATTAACTATGCATGTGTTCCATTTGCGTTAATTTATATTCGAATTTAAAAAGTAACTTTTAAGTTTTGAATTCAATCTTTTTTAATAATATGTATATCTGTGTGTTATTTGGATTATTAATTATGTTCGGCTATAAATTTGCCTTGAAAAATTAATTGGAATCCACCACACTGCCGTTAATTTTGAATGTGCTCTAAGGTACAAAAAGGTTGGGGACCTATGGTCTAAGGTATTATATTGGCTGCCGATGATGAGTCTGGGGTTTGAATCTCAGCTGGCTGTGTTAAGGGTGTTTTTATTAAAAGGTTTTCAACTCTTTCTCCACAAAAATGCTGATACACTTCCTCTAAGTTATACTTTCCTCATTCCTAAAACATTAGTGTAATTAGTACATATCCAAATAACCTGAATGTGTAGTAAGATGCAGTTAGAAAAACAAAATGTATTTAAACCGCGTATTTTCTTTACTAAATATAAAACAAGTCTTAAGATACGTTAAGGAACTAGCTTACCTCTAAGCAGCAAATAAAAAAAGCCTATCACCCAATTTCTATTACATAAATACAAATGTTATATTCAACAAATCCATTTTTCTTAATACAAAGTTATACTGTACCCTTTTTGGGATAAAGCCCAGTACCTCGACTCTTAGATTTGTTATGTTATTTATTTACTGGGAGACTAAGACATTCATAGTTAAATTGGATTTTTTCCCCACGAAATAATTTAATTTGTTATATTTCATTTTATATCTGTGTAATATAAAGGAACTACATATTTTGTATCACTTCTAGTAATTATTTCCCACATCTAAAGGGATACTTAAGATTACTTACAATACTATATATAGTTCATTCTCTTAACTTACATTATTTTTCCTCCAAGCGAAAATTTTATTTTAAAAACTAAGTTATTACTAATGATTAAGTACATGATCATTTAAAAATACGGAGATATTTTAAAAATGGATTATCATTCCAGAATAAATTTCATTCTTTTTCAAGTTCCTCTTTTCCCTAACCATAACCATGGTTAGATTTTTATTCCTGAGAAATATATTAGTGAAAGGGGCTTTAGATGAAAATATGGTATCCCATTAACACATTTTTTTTGGAGCACAGCCACTATCACATAGCTGGAGAAGAAACGCCTCGATCTTCATTTAAATCGAAAAGCGGCATTAGAAGGGGTAACGGAATATCACAAATATTTCACAAGTATTACTATAAACATCTATTAGGAAACTACCGACCTTAAAATTTTGTGATTTTTCTCTCTATATTATTTTTTAATATCGGCTTTATTTGGTTGCTCTCTTCGACAAAAAAAGAATAACGGTATACTTTCATTTTAGATATCTTCTTTATTCTCTAAAACAACGTGGGAGGATCGTTGGGAGAAGAGGGGGAGAAACAGTTGAGGAAAGAGTAAGAAATAAAAATAATAAAAGGGGATGACTGGAAAGGGTAATCGTTGGGCATAAGAATGGAATGAGATCCTATAACCGTTGAATGTCACGACTCTTTAATTTAGAATCCCAATTACCGTTTGTTTCCTCGCCTTGGCTCGGCCACGGGTATGGAAGGAGAAGGAGAGGTGGCGAAGACGATGAAAGGATCTGATCGTTGAGGAGGAGGAAAAGGAAGGACATTGTCTTTGAGAAATGTGGTCTAGCCGTGCCAGGACTTCCCAGTACCTTCTATTAGATCTGGCCCGTTGTCCCCACGTTTTTCAGTCCTTCGGCAGTGGAGTGCTTCTACTTCGTACGCAAATGTAACCCTATTTGGGAAAGATGAAGCAGGTATTTTTCTTTTGAACAAAATAGTGTTGGCAATATTGAATATATTCTGTATATTTTCTTTTACCTATTTGCATACGTTATCTATGCTAAAGTTGTTAATGTAATTTAATCACTAGTTGTTAAAATACTGTTTAGGAGCTGTTTTAAAAATTAACATAGTTAGAAATATATCATATTTAGGGAGATTTTAATATTTTTTCTCTTCTAAATACAGAGACGCTTTCTTCTTCCTTCAGAATATTTGTAGATATAAAAGTTTAGTTGAAAGTTATTAAACATTAGACTGTGACCTTGGTGTTTTGAAGCATCGCAAAACTCTTATTTATTTATGTTAAAAAAAATTCCTTAAAACAGAAATTAACTAGCAATTCTTTTCTTCTCCTTTACTCCAAATTCGTATCTACTAAGAAACAAGCTCACCTAACGAGATTTACATACCTACCAACCTTTCAAGATTTCTTTCGCCTTCGGATTTTGTTTTTTCTTCCCCCAACACGTAAATCAGAGGTAGGTAAATTTCTAACCTGGTAGGTTGAGTGAGCGCGGTAGAAGTAGGGAGAGTATATAACGAAATTATGCAGCGCATGGGGTTGCTATAAACAGCAGCAATCAGTGCCTCCCTCTACTTGCAAATTTCATCTAGTCTTTCTTCTCCTTCAAAGGGTGAAAGTCAGTGATATAGTAGTGTGCAGAACCATGCTTTCTTGGAGCAAAGTACTGGTATATTCCAGTATTACATTATTATTATTAGCACCGCGTCTTACTACCCATTCGGGTTATACGCACTTACGCTAATGTGTAATGGTAGGGTGATTGTGAGATGAAATGGAGGACGTACAGTTTAACGTAGAATCCGAACCACGGTGGAGGCCTGGCATTCCTCACATTCACAAGATGTCTTGTCAGAGGTGAAGGAAGGGTTTGGTAATCAGATAAATCTTTGCCGGGACCGAGGATTGAACCCCGGCCACCAGCATAGACGTCTAACACCTTACCCCCTAGACCGCCAGCTCACCGTTCAGTATTACATTGTTCTTTCTTAAAACAATAACACGAAAAATAGGTTTTGGTATGATATATATCCATCCGTAGCTGGTCATGCTATCAGCTTTTCAGTTAGATATGCTGCCTGCACCATCTTGTAGAAATACCATAAATTGGATGGAGTTATGCAATAGTAGACCAAGCGCCAGTTGACTTGAATTGAGAAATGAAAGGTTTTACAAAACACTAATTTAAAAGTACTTATGACACTGCTACCAATCATTAATGGTATTAATTTGAAAGAAAAATATAGAAAATTAATTGTTTTAGTGTGTTTTTGCTTTATATATGGATTTAAATAACACTTTTTAAAAATTGGCACTTGGTCTCCTATTGCATAACTCAGTCCAATTTATCTTGCTTTTCCCACAGAAATTCTATGAGTGAGCACAAAAGGGCATACCAATTTTTCCGGAAATGTATTTTCACTTACCTTCCAGGGTTTATTTACATGCCACAATAGACACGGGATTGATGCCTTTACTTCAGCTCCAAAGGAAGTTGTGCAATAAAGTTTTATTATTATTAAAAAAAATCTGTTTAACTCAGCTGGATTTGGGTTCATGAATATGTAGTCCTGAGGCAAGCACATTACCTCAAGACCACTATGCTTAATAGTATCACACTGACGGGATGTAAATATGTAAACCTCTTGTAACAATTAACTAACATCTTTGGAAGAGTGGTGGGAAAATTAACCAAGAAGTTTAACAGACAATAACAAAGTTTGTTTGTTTTATTTAGGACAAAATAGAAGGTAAATACATAATTAGAACAAAATATAACAATATGGCGTGAAGCGCTTATCCTCTCAGATTTAAATAACTCTACTGAGATAAAGGAATAAATTGGCATTACAATATCTGAAAATAGGAAAAGAAACATAGCTATAATCTGGTTGACAGTACAACAGTAATATTAATCGCCATCATGGAAGTATATGGTTCCTTCGGTTATAGAATTAAGTGCCAACAACGATACTACATCGCACTCCTTACACATATCTACATTTAGGCAATAATAAGAGAAACAAATACGCGCCTTTAGAACTAAAGAAATCAACATAGCGTTGAACCAAAATAATAGATAGAATAAGACGTTAGGCCAAGCCTCCACTCTTAACACCTAAGTGCCATGTGCTCTCAGTAAAATAGATAACTAAATAATCCCATATACACTAAATACGCAAACAAGAAGGGATGGGTGGTAAGCCAGAGACGCAGAGTTCGCCATAGCGTGGCCAAAAATATATACATGAAATTAAATATACTTTATGCATATATAACAAAATGAAATAGTACAATTAGAATAAACTAAACCTCGTATGAGGAGAGATAAAGCTAGCGCATTCGCATTGACCTGCCCGAAACATTTCATAATTCTAAGTTTGAATATAAGTCCCAAATAATAATTTAGAAAAAATATCCGCCATTACGCCGAAAATGGAATTTTGAATATTAAATAAATCACGGCCCCTAGTCACCGTCCTCGCCAAGCTCAGTCGGTGGTATAATAAGTGACTATTCAAAACCCGCGTTCCACTATATATACATTATTGTATCCACAGAGAGATGGGGCAAGGGAAGGAGGGGGTAAGACGATAGAACAAACATAACAGCAAAGGATGGGTCTGGCAGCAGCTAGAATATTCCAGATTGTCCTAGTGGCGGAAGTCATAACTTCGTCTGGCCGCGTGGAACCTCATTCGTTTCCGGCCGGCCGTGGATCGAGTCCCGAGCAGTCAGTCGGTAGAAAGCTCCGCTCAGTAAGCTGTGCCAGTTGGAGAGTGGAGGTTAGAGCTCGTGCTCTTGTGTTGGAGTTCATCAGGGGTGGTGGTGAGTGTCGGCCCATTTGATATAACATTAACTTGTAACTCGTTACAAATATCTAAAATGTGTAATTTCCTAAATGGTCCCCACTCTCTTTCAACTGAAATGAGGGTATATTTTCTTCAGTTGTTACATTCATCATCCCTACCCCATGACTTTAATTAAATGTGGATAGCCTTTATGGTTAGTGAGACGGGGTGATATAAAAAGTTATTTATTGATATCGTTACCACCTTTCATCTAAAAGGAGAAATTAAAACCAGATTCTGGAGGAAAAAAAAATTACTTCCAAGGTACTAATGGGTGGGAATAGATCCGGGTCTTCACTTCCCGGAATTAGAGCCGTTTACCTAAATCTGCGGATAATATTTTTTTTTATTCCGGAAGGGTAAAATATATATACTTATGCTACTGGTTATGCCTATATACACATTGCATGTGCTTCTGCTTCTCATATGCGGTAACGTTGTGTGTCCAAAATGTCTAGTCAACTAATAAAAGTTTCACTTTATACTGTATGAATGTGGTATGTGGGTTAAGTCATACAAGGAATAAAGTACCTAAGGACAATATGACACAATTTATAATTGTAGATATAACGTTCAATTCCTAAGCACAATCATTATTTAAGCTTTATACTAACATAGCATATGGGCGGCTACATCTAAGGAATCACTCTCGCCCGCCGATGATGAGGTTATTGAGGGTCGAGTCGCAGTTGGGTGTAAGCTACTGAGAGTTGCTTTGCCTAAATGGTTATACTCTCTCCCTCCATGCAAATGCAAGCACATTTCTTCTAAAACTCAACTTACTCATGCCTAACACATTAACGTAATCAGTAGGCCCAATAATGCGCACAACTCGAAAGGATAGTATTTATTTATCTATTTATTTACTTAGCACCACGACTTACTACCCGTTCTGGTTATAAAGATTAAGTACTAATTACGCTAATGGATTAGGAATTGAGGAGGTTTAATTTAGAGGAAGTTAACCCGCATCTGCGTGGAGGGAGACTGGAAAACCATTCCCAGTTCACATGACCTAGATTCGAACCTCAATCTCCCCGTCCTTGTCAGTCTAGCTCAACACTAATCTAGCGCGTTAGCCAACTACTCCACCTAGGCGGGTGAATAGATAATAAAACTCGATGCTAAAAATATCACCTAGATATTTAAAAATAGCATATCAGGACTGTAAATATATTTGTCAGCCCCACATGCTATGAAACTAATGAACAAATTAACCACTTTAATACGTGAATGGCTTTTATAACATACTGTTCGATAAAATATTAAAATAAAGTGTGATTATTTCATTAGCAGAATCATGTTTAATATTATCGTTAAGTTACTAACCATTGATATATATATATATAAATATTTGTATCCTCTACATGAGGTTTATTATTGGCGTGATCAAATGGGGTGGTGTTGAAAAACATTTTTAGCACCACGTCTTATTACTCGTTCGGGTTATAAGCTATATAAGAAAGTTGTTATGAAGAAACTGAGATTGTAATAGTTTGGTAGAAGGATGTGAAAACCAAAGTGTTAAAACACATGTAGAACCACCTACGCTTTATTTCACCCACTGTATTTTTGAGATTCAACCTTACCATCAATCGGCAAACCCAATCCATTACCATTAATACCATTATTTTTAAAACTACGGTCTATATATAAAATGTTCCTGCATTTGCATGGAAGGGAAGGAGACACATATTTATTTAAAAAAACACCCTCAGTTCATCCAACCACGATTAGAGAGAACATTAACATCCTCATCAACAGTAACCAAACCCGCTTACGTGGCCACATGGTCAAAGTTGATACTATCGCAGTTGAATAGACTGCCAATGGTGAAGAGATTAAGGTTCGATTCCCGGTTGAGATGTACTGAGAATGATTTTTCAAAAATTGTTTTTTTGGTACATTCTTCCAAATAGAGCATACCTATTCCCTGTAACCATTAGCGTAGTTTGTACATAAGCGTATAGCCCAAACGGGTAGTAAGACGTGGTGCTTAAAAGTCTATTACTGAGACAACTTGCTCACATTATGTGGTTAGTTTGTACTCATGTCAGTCTTATTCATTAATAAAATAAACTTGATCAAAATTAATTACACTTTCATTCAATTAACGATGATTAATCCTGTGATAAAATCATAAATAAGTTGAAAGTGAACTTATCGTTGAGAAATAACTGGTGTTTCTCCAGTATATTACTGTCTTTTCACGTCATACAGGCTTTTAACATACACACTTTCCACATTCTCTCTATGGTAGAAGGAGGCCATAGGTCGATTTGCCGCAGAAATAAGGTGTTGCCGAGAATAGGCGCACTAAATTTGCATATCATTAACCCAGTGGTAGTTTGGACGAGGTGAGGGTGGGAAGCTTAGGAGGGATAAGCCTTCAAAATACCCGTGAGAGGGCGTGAACGTGAGGAAGGGGTAAAGTCTGGAAGTTTGCGGGATGACTACGGCACTTTCTCCATCGACTTCCGGTTACTATGGCTGCTTTCGAACAATAACTTCAAGGGTATGGTGGTAGAGTGGTTAGGGGAGGGAGGCGAAAGAAAGGTCAGGGCACTTTCCTTGTAAGGGGGTGAGGTAATAGAGGAATTTGACAATATGAGGGTTGATAAACACGTAATCTTCTTTCCTCACGGTAGTGAATAAAATCCACTCCATTTGATGCTCTTCGAAAAAAAAAAGTTTAGAGCATCCTTTGATAGACTAACGGTATTTTTATACCACCCTTACCCCTGTGATCGTTTACTTTTACGTCACCTGTAACATTATATGCTTGGTTAATTCTTTTTTTTCTACTCTATTAATTTTTAATATAATCGTTAGAGGAAGGGAATATTTACTTTCTGAATCTTTTAATCTCGAAGGAAAAATTATCTAACTAACAAATCCAATACCTCTTAATACCCATCTTGGGCTATCTGCATTTTAATACATAACGGGATAAGGATAAGTAAGATAGAATCTTGATTAAATGTAACAGCATGTTCGCGAAGAAAGGTTGGTAAACTGTTTAGGAAAAAAATACCCTTAATATACTAGGCCGGGATTCAAACCCCAACTTTTCCGTTGCCTGCAAACCACTTTTATAAAAGTGCATTATATAATCGGCGTATCCACCGATACGGGCTTTAAAGTGATAGAAGCGTTGGTGTCTTAACCCAACCAAATAGACACCCCTTGTCGGTACATTAATAGATCAATCATTTTTGGAGCATATTAATCTAACTAAAATACATTGATGTTAAGAAAAAGTTGCAACGTTTATTTGAACAAGTTTTAATAGAAATTAAACAATTTTCTTGGTTTTACACTATTTACTAACACGTAGCTAGAAAGTGTCAGTTCAAGCACCAATTATGCAACTTTATTCTCTTTTGTCGTATATTCATTCATAACTGTCTCATCACAAATTATTTTATTATCTATTATCATAATTAGATGTCAACTACACAAATTTCTAGGAAACGCTTACTAATTAGATAGATTATACTAAGTTAGGTAAACTTGGTTAAGGGTTGATTACATGGTAGAGCACTGGAAGGCGTTACAAACTTTTACAAATCCCACTTTATTTAAGAAGTTGTTCTATTCTTTTAATCGTTTTCAACAAAATATAGTAGAAAATCGTAAGCAGGTTTCTGACCAATTAAAAAGTTTAGGTTTTTATTATAAAGTTTTGTAAATGTTACGACACATTACGTGGAAATATTATACCTTAGTGACTAAAACAAAAGGATTAGAAATCTAGATCCAACCATCCTCTATCAAATAAAGTAATGTTTAGATAGGGTCACAACAGAACATTTTAATATAGTGTGGGATTGTCTTATAGGTTTAAATATAAGCCATCATACTTTTTTTTTTAATCATTTTAAACTTAAATATGTTTTTAACAAGTTAGAACTTTCGCTTACATTAAATCCTGCACACACCAACATGAGACGCGGGAGCGGAATTCACGTGAAATGACCGATCATTGCGTCGTCCCGCGTGATTCGCTGCATGCACACTTTTATTTACCGCGTCCCGCTACTAGTTTTGGATATTGTTTGCGAATGGTGGTGCCTTATTTATCATCATGTCAGCTGAAAGAGTCTTAAGAAAACCTATCCCCACCCCCTCCTCGACAACAAGCCCTTGATCCACCCTTGCCTCCACTCCCATACCCCACCACCCGACCGGTGAAAAAAACAACAATCTCCCGGTCATCATCAGTCTATTCTATGGCGAAAGTGTCGCTTTATACCATGGGTAAACAGCCCTTTTCGACAAAAATCGACTTATAAACTTATCAAAAGGTCCTGGGATCATCCATAGTTATACACTTTACTTTTTATTTATTTATTTGTATATCTGTTTCTTGAAGAGCGACAAGCGTGACAAGCGTCCTAGTGATTTTGTTTTATACAAGCAACTTATATCGTGCGTCATTAAAAAAAGGGGGGGGAGAACAAATTAAAAACAGAGGCCAGGGTTGCCGGTATCTTATTTTCTACCACTCATTATGGATACGTGGATTATTTTCCTCGTGTCGTTGCCATTTCAGGAATAAAGTGGTGGACAATAAATACCCAATCACAAATAAGAAATTCACTTATACTTCATTCACGGTAGGAATTATTCTCTGGGAGGTCTTTTTTCCTACCAATATCCCACTATATAATAGATTTCTGGTTGGCAAAAAGACCTTTCAGAAAACAATTCCTACACTGAACAGACTTTACCTGCTACAGATGTACACTGATGCTGGTTCTGAGATACACTGAGGTTTCAACACAAGTGGTGTAGAGGTTGGTTGCCCAGCAGTCGTGCCAACACGGCAACACAGATGTTGACACCTGTATAAAATGCCACATTGAATATACCGTATCTTGGATCGTAGTACGTCATTTTTGACGTGGTGATCTCTAGGTTACGACGACACACTTTTAGGATCGAAACGACATAAATGACGCACGACAGAATATACAAACACTCATTGTCTCCTGTGTATTTAAAGAACGTGCTGTCATCGTGTCGCGTGTAGCATCCTTAAACAAGTTGAAGATAAGTCCGGTTTTATTCGGTATAGTTTGGTTAATATCTATGTATTCTTTTGTTTAAAGTTTATTAATCTTAAATAGGTTTCAAGTTCGACTAGGTGATATTAAGTTCAGTAAGATTCAGTTGAATGAGAAAGGTTTCAAATAGTGTGTAAGTTTAAGTTGGTTTTATTTAATTTAGACTCATCCCTAAGCATTTCCACAACAATAATTTTAGAGTATAAAGCTACAAAGGCAAAATAAAATAATCTAGGTAAATAATAGTCTATGTTTTTTTTAAATAAGGGTATATATATATATAATGTCTGTGTGTGGAGACTGTAAATTTAATAAATTTTGTGATATTATCTAAGTAATATTTTTCAAAATTTCATCTTATGTCTACTCACTAAAGATCTTCGTTGTGTTAGAATTCTATTTTATATCAAAATGAAAAAAAGCATATCTTTATTGATTAAAATTTGTATGGATATCTGTGGAAAATATTGTCTCATATTCTTGCCTGATTAAAACAAAACTTTTAAATATTGTTTGCAAATTTGAACTTTACCAAATTCAATAAACGTATGCTGAATTTTAAAATACCATACAAATAATTTACTATTTTACTATAAAAAACATTTACTGATTTTTTTTTTCTAAATCTAGGCAACCTTCCTCACAAAAAATGAATAAGCAATTTAAATGTATTTTATTAACAGATGGGGCCTACACCTGAAACACATTATCAATATTTTGTATTTCAAATCTCAACTTTGGATTGCTCCTTCTGTTTCAGGTGAATACACGGCGGAGAGCGGCCCTAACAGTGTGGGCACGGGTCGCAACAGGGTTCATATGACCCTTGGTCGAGGAGACCTGGGAGCCAAGTACGAGTGCCGGGCGGAGAACGCCGCTCTGAATGCGCCCATCGTCTCCAACATCCGGGTGGAGGTCAACGGTGAGTACTTCTCGATATAACCGGCCACGTGGTGTAGTGGTCAGTGCACCTGGCTACAAACATAGGGCTTCCAGGCTCGATTCCTGGCTGGTTCCTTGGGTATTTTTCCCGAAATGGGAATTAACCCAACAGTCACTAGGACTAAGTTAAATAGCCTTAAGTTAGGTTAAAGAAGTTTCTACTGGTTTTAAATCCTCATACTCACTATCACCATTACCTCATGTCATCGGGACATGGAAAGAGCCTCCACAGAAAGAATGTACGATTATTAGATTGGCACGTCCTCTGGGTAATGTTACATAATTACTGGCTAATATTTCCAAAACTAAGCTACGAATTATGTAGTTCAGATGCACAATAATATTATATTATTTTTTATAGATATCAGAATAATTAATAGAGCTGTATTTTATGTGTATATATATATGTATATATATATATATATATATAACTACCAGTATTTTTACATATATATATATAACTACCAGTATTTTTACATTATTAGGGTATAGATGAAGAAGTGTATCCTAATTTGTGTTTGGTCAGAGTGGGAAACCATTTGAAAAAATTCAACTCAGAACGTAAAAAGGATTACACTAGGTTGTTTTATCGTATTTTATTTTTTACTAGACCCTTCC
>CABEEJ010001802.1:0-71343 GCA_901482245.1 Timema douglasi | reverse complement strand
ACATTATTATTTTCAACACAAATATTGAAGAATCATCATAGACTTTATCATAAAATATGAGTGACTATCGAAATTTTTATAAGGAATAAATTAAATTTTCAAAATAAAATATAGCCTATGTTACTCGCTGATAATGTATCTTTATATTGGTGAAAGAATTTTTAAAATTGGTCCAGTAGTTTTTGAGTTAATCCATTACGAACAAAACAAATCTTTCCTCTTTATAATATTAGTGTTGATGAGGGTTTTCCACACCCTTTCCAAGCTAATGTGTGTAAAATATTAATCAGTCCAGTTGTCCTATGTGTTTTTTTAATTGTATCTTTCAATTAGGAAATCTTTCGCTCATGGTCTTCACCCTAAAGGGTAGGTGAGGCTGCCTCTTCCAGGGGAAATTATGCCCCCCTCCAGCCCCTCTTTCCCCTACCTTACTGTTTACATTCGTTCCCAGGATAACAACTTCCTTCGGGAATGTTGACATACATGGAGGCTACTTGACACTACCACTTTATTGCAGAGTGATAGAGGGGTGGGCTTCGCTTCTACCTCGTCCACTATGTGTATTTGGGTGGGTGTGTGTGTTTAATGTGTACAATCTCTAACATAAAAACTGGCCGTTGCCTTCTCACGGTGTTATGATACCCTTGTGGAAAATCTTGGAAATTTTACTGAAAAATTCTCACCAAGCTTTTTCCTGTTAATTTTCCAAAATGTAAAATGTTAAACTACTTTATATGGGAAATATTTTAGTTAATTAAATAAAATAAATGTAATAAAAATATTCCAAACTAAAGTTATCCTTAAGACGTGAACACTAGAAACATTATCAATTAAATTCTGAAAATTGAAAAATGATACCTGTACACGGGAATCGAATCAATTAAGTTAAAACAAAGCAATAAAAGTTGATACATTTCTCTTCTTACACGCACATTTCGAATACAGAACTTGATGGTTTAATGTTTCACTAAGTTGAGTATTCTGTATATACTAGTTATGTTTATGATTCAATAAGTTATTAAAATCAACTATTTAACAAATACACCTTCTCCTGGAATTCAAAGATCTTAACCTTTTACAGACATTTTAAAGTATTTAATTACCATTATTCGTTTGGATTAATATTAGTTTTTTTTTTCTTTTCTCTCCAAACGCAGTAAATAATGGTTTTAGGTTTATATGTAATATACTCTAGTAGTTACTTTCCCCAACACAGCAACTTCGCTTACTTAGTACCGCTCCTGTCTAAAGTTTCCTGATTGAAAACTTAGAGGAACATTTTTAATCTTTAGTGTGAAGTCAAGTACTAATTTTCTGAATTAAAGTTACGCCTAATTTATATAGTTTTTCATTGTGTATCACTATACGATTGAGTTACGCATATATATTAATTTCACATATGACATAGGGATGAGAAAGGTAAAATTTATAGGTAAATGTACTCAAATCTTGATGCGGGAAGAATGGGAAGAATTTAAGAAATATATCCCTTGGTACGCCCAGATGGGTTTTGAAACTACACTTTCTAGAAAGGAGAGTATAATTCTCTACACTCATCCTTATCTACAATTACACCCAATTAGGTAAAAAAAAAAAAAACTCTGGGCCTTTTAGATAAGAGTAAGCTAAGCTACATACAGGGATATTTTGAAACTTGCTAAAGTTCTAATATTTGTTTTATTTCTATTCATAAATTTGTTTGTATTCTCGCCTTGTGGATCATTGAAATGATAACATGAGCCTTCGGATCGACGATGTATCTAATCATATTAGTTCATAAACACGTCTCTATATAACTTATTTCTAAGTACTATTTCGGTTGGTTTACATCATTGATTTTTGGGTTTTTATTTTTTTATATGACCCTATATGTAAACAATGTAGTTTATCGGAATATCGACGTGTGAGTGTGTGTTCATATTCATAATAATAAAAACCAAATTCGTGGGGATCACAAAACATACTATATGTACTTTAAATATTTGCTGCGTTTAGCTGCATTTTAATATTATCTAAACATATTTTAATACAAAATGAGATGCAAGTCTCTGGGACAATAATAATGAAACTAGCCTTGGTGGTCGCATGATCTAAGAAGTCACTCTCGCAATACACTATACTGCCGATTACGAGAATATTGGGGTTCGATCCCGTTTGTGTGTACTGAGGATTTAAAAATAAAATATTTACCTTGCTTTCTCTTTCTACATGCAAATGCAGTTACACTACATCTAGATTCATCCTTCCTAATTCCTTACCCATAAGAGTATTTAGTACATAGGAACACACCCCGAACGGGTAGTGAGACATGGTAAAAATTAAAAATAAATAATATTGAACAATTAATTTTTCTTACTTTTTTGTTTTTTACAACACATGAAAACTAATGATTTAACCTAAATAAGATATGAACTTAATATTCTCAAAGATAGTGGCTAATGTTCTCTAACAGGACTGAAAGCTTTGAATTTTTTCTATTAATTATAATCTCCCAGATTTCTAAATTAAAACGGTGCGCACAAAACATAGTCTCGGTTTGCTGGCGATAGGAATGTCAAGATTTTAATTACGGCCAGGCGTACGGAGGTGCTTCGCTTTCCCCTCATAAATGTTTCCCCATTCTTCCTTCATGTAAATGCTGGTACTTTTCTCTAAATTCTACCCTCCGCACTCCTGCTATTTTAATGTAAATATGGGAATATCTTGGCACTTTGTAATACGTGGAACATATAAAATAATATAATTTTAATAAGATAATTTAAATCGGTAATATCTAGTATAATTATTTTAAAAGTATTTTAAAAAGTAAGAAAAAATTTAGTATCGGTATCAATATTGCTAAAAAACATCTTAAAGGGTTATTGTTTCTTTTTCTTGGGAATAAATTTAAGTTCCCTCAAGTTTTTCTTCCTAATATAATGATATAATACATTAAATTGTTTTACAAGTTATTTTAATCAAATAGCTCACGTAGCGTGCTTTGGTGGCCACATGGTCTAAGGCGTAACTCTCTCGCAATAGACTGGATTGACGGATGTAGAGAATGGTATTCGAATCTCCGTCAAGTATACTGAGGGTATTTTTTTCTAAATGGTTTTTTCCTTTCCTTTTCCTATTCATCTTCCCCCATCCCCAATGCATAATCTCAATGAGTCCATATGCATTGCATATAGTTCGAACGGGTAGTAAGACGTGGTGCTAAGATAAAATTGTTAAATTCCTCAAGTCTCAAGAAAACATTCTAACACTGTAAATATATGTTTACTTATTTTTTAATATGATGCTGTGAAGATTACAAAGTAAAAGGAAGTTATTTACCCTTTGACGATTAATTGCCACCCTTTCATTTCATGAGCTTTTTAAGTACGTGTAATGAAATTAAGAATCGTCGAGAAGGAGTATTACAATTTATGTAATTCTTTATTAAAAAAACCTCTTCGACAAGTGCTTTATAAGTACTTGATTAATTACCAATAAATGAAACTGTGGGTACTTACAGTTATACATTAAGAAGCCAACAACGAAAGTCAAAATATAAAGATAACCGTAAATGTAAAAAAAACTTATTACTACCCACTACCTTCTACCGCTTCCTTTCTTCAGACAATAAAGAAGGGAGCTATTTTTTCATGCTATAAAACTCTTCGCCTATTGAGAAGTCGACTTCTTATCTAAGGAGGTGTTGAATGGCAAGAGAATCCCTCTTACCCCCTTAAAAGAAGGTCTGTTGGAGGGGGGTGTATGTACCCTGGCTTATCTCTTCATGTGAAATGTGTACCCAGATCGGTCGTAAATTAAAATTTATAGCTACGAAAATATCAACGGTATTTTTTTTTAAATAGCAATATTTTATGAGGATATATGAGTTCAAATAAAACTTGGTATACCTTTCCCCCTTTAAAACCTTTTACATTCTTTACTTTGTAACACGGCGTTTATTAAATAATGAAGAGAAAATAAATTTTAAAATGGTAATGCATGCCATGTTTACCAAACTCAATGATAGTATGTATTAAGAATATTTAAGAGCCTTATTATAAATCTTATAAAAATGTTCTTATTTAGGGAAAAACTTAAGATGATTAATAGATGATTTAATTAAATCTTGTTTAAATAAACATTTAATATATAATATTCCTTTTTAAAAAGCTGTAAATATTGGTATAGCATCGCTAGGATAGGATTATAGTTTTTCTACCGATTTATTACAACATTTCATTAAATATAATAGAAAGTGATTTGTGCTATAATAAAATAAATTAAAAATATACATTCATACTATTAAAATACATTGAATGTATAAAAAAGTAATATTACTATCATATATGTTTTCAAATCATTGAAAGGATGTAACCACAATCGGTTTTAATTGATCCCATTAATTAAAAACCATCTGGAACAATCAATAAAATACAAATCTTACATTCATATGATACATTTAAGATATATATCATGGGTCTAACTTCAAGTATAGTTCATCATTTTAAAATAATTAAATGAAATTCATGGGAATGTTACTGAAATACGCGCTACTGTCACTGATAAGCGATTAATAAATAATATATCTACACGATACATTCACGTTTAAATGGGTGGTTTAAACCCCCATATAAAACCCCTCCCCTTTAACTGGTGTTTTATGTGTTTCTGAATTATATTTTCAATGTCATCACTCTTTCAATACGATCGTGGAATTGCTACAGGACATAGAAGCATAAAACTCTATTTATATAAAAAAAAATGCTAATAAATCTCTGCTTCCATTAACATGAATTCTAAATGTATTTTATCCTGGTTTGAATAATGGTGAAACCTCCATTTTTTTGTATCAAAGTGGGTAAAAAAATATCCAATACTTCCATTTCTATTAGAAATATCTGTGTTTCAATGTATCTACCTACCCCTCTTCTCTTCCTATTTTTTCCCCGATGCCTGTGAGTCATAGAAAACAATGTATATTCATTATCGCCATGTTGTGATACATAAAAGCTTTATCAGCGTTTGGGGTAGATTGGAAACCTTTACGTTTTTCTGTGGAACTTGCTGTACGATTATTTTATTCCCCCTCCCTTTCCTCCTCGTCATACTCTCCCCCTCCTCCTCTATACACCTCTATTTTTATTCAGATTTGCTTCCGTCGTGTTATATTAAATAAGAGTTTTATGATGGCACTTAGGATTTGGGATGTTATTCCTTTGCCTTTGACATGAAAACCACGTTCCCATATTTAGGTACACACATTGTATTGTTTATATGTAAAATAGGAAATCAGGAATTCCATGAATCCGTGTCTTGTATTTTATCATATTATATATAGAGAGAGAGAAAGAGAGAAAGAGATATAATAAAATACAAGACAAGGATTCATGGAATTCCAGATTTTCTATAGTATGAGTGTTATAAAAAATATTATTGATTTTGAAATGTTGTCACTAACTTATTATTATTATTATTATTTAGCACCGCGTCTTACTACCCGTTCGGGTTCTATGATTTAAGTACTAATTACGCTGATGGATTAGGAATTAAGAAGGTTGAATTAAAGGAAGTGAACCCACATTTGCGTGGAGGGGGAGTGGACAACCATTGTGATATTATTTGCCACCCTACCTTGTATTTCCCTATTTTTTTCTACTTTTGTGAACTATTTCTAGTTTATTTTCCCATTTAATTTGCGTGAAATCTCTGAATCTCGCCAGCTGTTTCCCAGCCTGACTAATTACAATGTTTACATATATTAAATTAAGTAAAAGGACGGAGGGAACAACGTAAGACATTGTTTTAAATAATTTAAATAAGGAATTTTGATATAAGGAAGAACACTTACCTTTTATTAAGCATATTAATTATCCTTTTAAGAAGTGTGATCGACTCTGTGTTTATTTTGAAGGTCGGCCATGTTTGTTTTACCGCATGGGCAGTGCTATCAAACGAGTGAGTAGTGAACTTCGTGATTTGGAAGGGAAGAAGGAAGGAAGAAAAAACGAGCCCGATTTTTAATTTTTGACAGAAGGAAATATACATTTAATTCACTATAAAAACATTATTCATATTCAATTGGCTATATTTAAATACTTACATTGAACCTACACTTCATTTTTATTCTCTCCCTAGTCGATAGCCAACAATTCATTTTCGTTTTATTTATATATAGTTTGTTTTCTCTTTGGACTTGGAATAGAACATTTTTAAATTTGAATAAAGATTGGAAGGTTTTTAAAATAGAAGTAGTGGGAGTTCTTCCGGGGTTGGTGGTCCAACATGGAGCCAAATGGATGTGGGCTCCCAATTCCAGTTATTTAATAGTGGTTCAAAGGTGGAATATTAAAGTGAAAGGAGTAAAAAAAAGAAGCTAAGAGTGTGTGTGAGAGCTACAATATTTATGCTCAAGTAAATTGTGGAAGAATTCGAAGTGAAACACATTTATGAAGATGGTATTTTAGTATGGACTAATTATACATGAGTGAGGTCAAACCAACTCTTCAACTTTTGATTATTGTAATCATTTATTTTCTCTTTCATAAATAAGTCAGAACTTATTTACTTCCAGCAGGACAAACTAACACAACAAAATAATTAACATTATATGTTATATCTAATTATTGATTTTACTGATTGTATATATATTTTTTTCTCTTCCTTTGGTTTCAACAATACTGTGCTATACCTTGTAAATTTAGAGTTATGATTAACCGGAATTCCAAAGGTAGGATTTGGATGTGGGCAAAAGGGAAACAACAGTAAATTCACAAAAGAGCCAACAATGGTTATTTCATACATTCATTTTTATTTGTAGCCTAAATTATATTTTTCTTCAACAATCATAATTTTTTTTATCTATATTGGTCATGGTTTTTTAAGCTTTAAGTTCACCCAGAGGTCCCAAGGTTGAGAGTCGTCGTGCCACTGAGTGGATAGCCGAGGTAAATTTTTTTTTATGACTATTATTTTTCCCCTAAATGCTAGGGGTGGCGCCCAAGTACACAAGTATATAGGTAAAGAGAATACTCAGATATCTCTTACACTGTTTGAATGAACCGAGGTTTAAAAGATTGATATTTTCCCGGTCTAAGAAGATTAGATTATATTTTTTTTTATTATCACTGTAAAATAAATTATATATATTTTATTACACCATTTAGGAAAAACCACCCCTAGTTCACGCAACCGAGATTCGAACCTTGATCTCCCCGTCCTCAGCAGCCGAGCTCAACATGACTAGCGCGTTAGCCAACTACGCCCCCGAGGCGTGTCATAAAAATATTAATCAATTGCTTTATTATTTTGATTTTTTTTTTAGTCCATTGCATTGAACTACTCGTTCGGGATATCAAAATAGTTACACAACATTAATGTGATGTGGTTTAGGAAGGTATGGTTTAAATTAAATCCACCCACCATTTTGGTGGAGCGGTAGATGGAAATTACTTAGGAAAAACCACTCTTATTACATCCGACTGGGTTTTTAACTCCGATCTACACGTCATTGGCAGTCCAGTTTAACACTCGAGAACGAAGCGTTAGACCATTCCACCATTGGAGTGAGTAAACTTAGTAGTTGGTTATTAATTGTTGGATTTGTCGTTTCATTGTCAGGTTTTTTTAAATATTGTCATTAAGAACGTTTTGCAAACACTTTTTGAAATAACTAATGCAATACAAGCCATCATAAATTTATAACAAGAACCAGGCCAAATTCCTCGACTGCTAATTCATGGCTAAGCTATGACTCAAAACCTAAGGCATTCAGCTAAGTAGCCAAGCACGCTACCAAGTTAGCTAGATGATCGAGTTAAGGCGCTTTATTAAAATGACTTAACCTTAATATTACCTCAAACTGTAACGTGAGTCAAATTGTTCTAACCTCAAACGATCACGAAAAGGGTTTTAGATACCGAACAGGATCAAACCAAGACCAAGTATGAGTAAGATGGAAAAAAAAAAAGTTGGAAAATATATCCTTCAAAGAACCCGCCAGAGATGTTAGCCCCAATCTTCAAGTCAAAAGCGAGCTTGTGAAATAACTTAACACTTTCATCACCTTTGCAATCCGATCCCAAACCAAGTGTCGGACACGAATTTTTAACCGGTGAAATAAACACGTAGAGTACCGGTTCTCGAACCGTTAGGTCACAATTTACCACATACAGAGGGCGTGTCGTGGGTACAGAAACAATTAATGCCTAGTCATAATAATAATAGTGGTGATAATAGTGGCATGTTATCCGTGTCACGGAAGTTAACACTGTGTGCGTTTTAGTGTCGTGTGGAGTTAGAGTATGAGGGGGGAGGGGAGACCGAGAGAGGAGGGTGGCTCCGTTGCAGATAATTGGCACCCCCACCTCACTCTCCTCATCCCCCCTCCATGTGAAGGTGGATAAGCCGATACTACCATTGTTCCCGAGCGTGACTGCAGTGGAGGAATAATGTTATAATGCAAAGTTAGCCCATGGATTTGAACCACTTTTCTGTGCGTTCAGTAACAAAAAGTTGACTAGTTAACAAGTAAATTACCCGCCTTGATGGCGTAGTTAGCTTACTCACTAGTTCCGTGTTCAGATAGACTTCCTAGGACGGGGAGATCGAGGTTCAAATCTCTCTCAGGTGAACTGGGGATGGCTCTTTCTATGGGGTTTTCCACTTTCCCTCCACCCAAGTGCGGGTTCACTTCCTATATATTCAACCATACCAATTCCCAGCTCATTAGCTTAATTAGTACTTAAGTGTATAATAACCCAAGCGGGTAGTGAGATGTGGTGCTAAAAAAAACCAAGTAAATGGGCAATAGGATTCTGGTACACTCCAATTTTTGTAGGAAGTGCCTAATCTGTTATCTGAAAGAGTCACTAGATCTACTTCCACATATTAAAAAGTCACATTTGATAGATAATATAAATATTTTACAAATACTATTAATATGTTAATTTATGTTATTAAAAGAGTTTATATTTTATAAAAGGCCCTTGCGATAAAACTTGTATTTTAGGAAGAAAATTTTAGAAAATAAAAAAACCTTTCTTTGCTGCCATCATTGATATAAAATTACTTTAGGATCAGTATTATTACCGGCCTCGTGGTGTGGTGTTCAGTACACCTGGCTACGAGCCTAAAGATCCCGGGTTCGATTTCCGGATGGTACCATGGGTATTTTTGCCAGAAAGAAGAGCTATCCCAACGGTCACAAGAGTTTGGTTAGTAGAACTTATTCTAAGTTTATGAACTACCATTGGTTCCACACCCTTAGACTATAGCATCGCTATAAACTTAGATCTTCGGGTTATGGCAAGAGCTTCCGCGGAAAGGATGCACGATTAGTACATTTGGGCGTTTCCTGGACAATATTGGCCCAGACACGGATATTAATATAAGTATTCTATAGGTATTGATATAATCTTTCAAAAGTGACCATTGCAGATCACATGTGGAAATTTTTTGAACGTTTAAAACCGTGTATTACTGGGATTAGGATTGCCTCTGGATGTACCGAAAGTAGTTTTGTCCTATATGGTTTTCCCACTCTCCTTACATGTAGCTACGGATACATTTTATATAAGCTCTACCTCTCACATGTCCATCCAATTTGCTTAATTACTATGGTTACAGACCAAACGGGTAGTAAGATGTGCTAGAAAAACTCATTACGCCTACTTTACGACGCCTGGCTCGAGCTGTATTACCTACCTTAGATTGTGCTATCCGTAGGGTATTAATAATATTTGTAAAGTATTTATATTATCTATCAAAGGTGAATTTTTAATACGTGAAAGTAGATCTAGTGACTCTTCCAGATATCAGATAAGGCACTTACTACGATAATTGGACTGTACCAGAATCCTATTGCCCATTTACTTGTTTTTGTGTTTTTTAGTTTGTGAGTCGCATGTTGGTATGTTTAGAAGGTATGTATTAACTACCCCTTAAATTCAAAACATTACAAGAGTAAACAGTTCGATACTTTAGTTCAGTCGGTATTGCATCTGTATTGAAATAAAGGTCCTTATTTCGATTTACAACATGGCCTAAGAAATGTTATCATTGTTGAGACCAGGGCTTTCCTTTTCACTGTATTAAATTAACGCATAGGATGCTGGGTACTATATATGCTTTGTAATTAATATAACTAGTAATTGTCATGTGTTAATATATAATCATACTATTCAGAAAGAGTCGATTAAATAATTTAAATAAATAATATCGGAGAATGAATAATACTATTAATTTATACCCTTATTCTTAAGGTATTTTTGAGTGCTGTATATCGAAAAGGGGAAGGTCAGAATCCATACATGAAGAATTAGATCACATAAAACAGAGATTAGCTCCAATTTTTTGAACATAATATTCACACATTTGCGCATGTACAGTTCGAATCAACTAGTCGATGTCCTATTTCCTGTCAAATTCACGTAACCTTTCCAATCCTCATATCAAAACGGTAAAGAGCAGGAATTTAAATTTTTTTATGCCCCCCCTCCCCCCCTCCTCGTCCCTCTTAACACACGTATACTAACCTCCTTCCCTTCATCCATCCCCCGTAGCTTCACCGGCCGGGGTGTTAAATCAGTTGTATTTTGTTTCGGGACGTGTTGGGGAAAATTATACCTTCTCGCGCATGCGTGCGCCCCGGCGGCGACAGCTGTTGGAAAGGGATAGGGAAGAGGAAGAGGGGGGTAGGGGGAGGAGGAGTTACAGGAATCATGGCTCAGAGGTTAAAACAATCACTCTCTCCCACCCGCGGTATTGCTTACTGCTATTGCAATCGAAACCCCGGGACCGGTTGGTGTTCGTTGGGATGGAAGTTAGAAAAGGGTGGATAGGGGTGAGGGAACCCCCTTGGCAGTGCCGCGTTAGTTCCGACTGAATGAACTAAGCCGAGCTGCAATCTTCTTGGGGATTACAAGGGGGAATATAAAACTGGGGGAAGGGGGGGATTCGCGTATGTGCATTGGAAGTTTCATGATGGTAAAAAAAAGGAAGTTTTTAAAAAAATGTTACCTTATGTAATTAAAATGTTTGATGAAATAATTAATAAACCTTCACATCGCTGGTCACATTATCTGAAGCGCCACTTTCGTAATAGACTGGACTGACAATGATGTGAAGATCGGGTGTACGTAGAGTCTTATTTCTTAAATGATTTCCCACTCTCCCGGCATGCAAATGCAGATACATTTCCTATCAATTATAACTTTATCATCCATACAATGTTAATGTAGATCTGTGAATAGTCTGAAAAGGTAGTTAGACGTGTTTCATGAAAAAATGAATATACAATATCAAATTGCTTTGACAATTTTAGATTTAGATTTTAAGTTGGTCGATAATTGTAGAGGGAATATTATAATATTATAACACTTGATTCTAATTTCCCACACCCTATGTATGAATAATAGTTCAGATTTACTCACATCTGTTGTGTATGTGATAATTTTATTAAAACCACATTTTTAGAATTTTCATCATATCTTCCGAAAGCTCACTTAGTTTTAAATTTAAAAAAAACTATTAACTACTTTCAACTTTATCTTACTTAATTTTTAAATGTTTCGTGATACGTCCACGAAATGTTAAAAAAAATTAAATTTTATTTCTTTGATATGGGTGTTATATACGAGTATAGTATGATTTTGGTAGGAAGAGCAGTAGATGTTAATTACTAAAGCTACTAAAACAATATTGAAATATTCATACATCAATTCATTTTATCTGCAGCTATCACTTTTGTTCAATATACTATAATTATTCACAAATAACACAAAATAATATATAAAAATGTTACAAATTTTGGCCGCGAAGAAATATATTTGAATTTTCTTGAAACTATATATATTAATTTTGATAAATACATGTTTCTAGGTACAGTTTAACATAACAAATTAAATGGCGAATCCAATTTTTCCGGTTAATTGACTAAGAGAGTACTTTACTTAAGAGTATATCTTCAATTTTCATCTTATCTCTGCAACTCATTCTAAAAATCCTATCACGAAACATTGTAGGATTATTAAAGATAAACCTAAAAACTTCAAAATGGAAGAAGGGGGGGGGGGCTGGGAAAGGGGGGTGGCTTCTCAAAATTTACAAAATAATTAGAAAGAATACACTACTTGTTAGCGAGGAAGAGAATTGCAGTTATGTTTAAAAGACTAAAAAATCATAAAATGAATGTACACCACAACTAAATATTATCAAAAGGTGGTTGAACTAGAGTAGTGATTACATAAAAATTGAGAGAACTACTAGCACCAAACAAATGGCGGTAGAACCAGTAAAAAAAACTTTATCTTCCATAATATCGTGGTGAACCATTATGCACTTTTATATATTTTTAACATTGTGTTTCTGTAACAGTTTATATTATTTTGTTTATACTCTTTGGTCAAGTGTTTTATGTTTCTGTAACATTGTGTATTACTCGTATTTTGTTTCACACTTACGACCTCTAAGTGAATGTCTTCATTTTAAAGTAAAGGAGTGAAAAATTATCTGTAGTGAAGTGAACCATATATTTCTAAAAGTGATGGTATATGTGCTTTGCCCAAAAATGTTTTTCCCCGGCGAAGAAATGTAATATGGGCCATGCGATATATAATATAGGATAGTCAATTTTTGTAGCATTCATCCAAAATTGCAGGTCGGTGCCTGTTCTTAAAACTCAACCAAAATTGCTCGGTGAATGGATAGTTCCGCAAAAAAAAAAATCGACGGGGTGAGTGTGAGAAAAACTAGATGGTTAATAACACCCCAACACTCACCCTTCTGAAACACCCCCTCTTCAATCTCACCCCCCTAAACACACATACACACACACACACTATTTGCAAATCGTGCTCCAGAATTTAATTTTCCTTACGCTGGCCTCAAGTACCCTTCCTACGGCGCGTTTCCTCATCAGCCGCGAACGAAAAATAAAAGTAGAAAAGTAGTGGGAGTAAAGAAGCGCCGGTTTGGTCTGAGTTGTTTGTCCTCCTTCATCCCCCCCCCCCACCTCCCTTTTTCTCTTCTCTCTCACCCCTCCAGCCCCCTACCCATTCAAGCTTTAGAGATGTATAATCTGTGGCCCGTAGCTCAACGGCGGTTCGGTAATGAGTTTTCTGCGGAGCGCCCGATGAATTAATTTAATCTTTATTAATGATAACGTTATTATTTGAATTAAAAATTAAGACTAAATAAATATTAAATTTATCTGGAAAGCTCCTATCAAGGAAGAATTTTTTTTTTATTTTCTCTGTTTTTAAATAAGTTTATTTTTTGCCTCTCTTCGTGCAGGCCCGAAAAGTAAAAATATATTAACGTATTTGGTAATATCTTAACATTTCCAAAGGAAGTGGTTTTTTTTAGTGCAGCACGTTTTACAATCCATTTGGGTCGTCTGTATTTCTTCAATAATTGGATAGGGATAAGGAAAGTAGGATGTAGGAATAACTGTACCAATATTTGCTTCTAAGGAGGAAGAGGAACCATTTAAAAATAAAAATGGATATAAAATGGATGGATGGATCTGGATTTGAATAAGGTCCGAACGTATCTAACATTATTCAAACACTGACGCACGCCATTCCTATTGTAAATGTCAATACAGTTTAGAAATGTGGGTTCAAATCTCAGTCGGTTCTACTGAGAGTGTTTTTAATAGATGTTTTCCCACCCTCCTTCCACGCAAATGGGGTGGATTACCTCTAAAATGCTTCCTTCCTAATCCCTACCACACTAGAGGAATTATTATGCATGCGTATAACCTGAACAGATAGTATAATAATAATAATAATATTTAATACCGCGTCTTACTACCCGTTCGGTTATACGCTTTAAGTACTAATTACTCTAAAGGATTAGGACTAGGGGAGGTTGAATTAGAGGAAGTGAACCCACATTTGCGTGGAGGGAGAATGGAAAACTATTTAGGAAAAAAAACCAGTTCACCCGACCGAGATTCGAACCTCGATCTCCCCGTCCTCAGCAGTCGAGCTTCAACACGACAAGCGTGTTAACTAACTACGCCACAGAGGCGAGTAACAGATTGTAAGATGCGGTGAAAAAAATATAATCGAGATTTAAAAAATATATATTACACAATGTATTTTTAAATTCACCTTTTATAGAGCACACGAATGTTCCTCAGAAAAAAAGATTAATTCCAAGCCATATATATATATATTTCTTGTTGTTGTTGCAAATATGAATATCTCACAGCATTTTACTAAAAACAAGAGTGCTGGTAAACAAAGCGGCGTAGACGGTAAATTAAAAAGGTCATCTAGTCTAGTTTTGCGCTTACTAGGATATCGGGGTTCAAATCCTGGCATTGTGTACTGATAGCAGCTCTTCTATTTTAAATGGTCTCCCTTTATTTAATGGCGCTAGGTTTCCTCTAAGCTTTACTTTTCCCAACTCTAAACCATTACAAATATGTAAATAGCGCGTATGGCGGGTGACAATATATAGTATAATAAAAAAATTATTAGCATTTTGTTATTCAAAAATACGATTTAATTAGGACCATCAATTCTTTTTTTTCTAATTTTAGTCTATATTAATAAAATTAAGATTTTGTGTGTCCATCATGAGTTATTCGTGACATTCCCCGCAGACAGAGGCCTGAGATTTAAATATGAGTAGTTTATGTGAACCTCGAAGCTTGAGTTTTGAGATTTTGATGAGATTTATTTTATATTAATTTTTTTTTTTGTAGACATTTCAACGCTACAAGAAAGCTTTAATACCACATTTCATACCATTTGAAATGTAATTTAGTGACCATGGAAGTTTGGTTGCAATGGACAAGAAGAGTATGGTATCTACAAAAAACTCTTCTTCTAGAGTCAAAATGATATTGTTAAATATTGGGATAAAAGCTTTTATGTATTAATAGGTTTATCATTTGTAAACAATTTCATCCTGTATATCCTACACCAAGGGTCGTCAACCCTGCATCCGTTGGCCCTTTTTCGTGCGCCCACCAAATTATTATGTTTTTAGCAGCGCGTCCTTTTACCCATTCGGGCTATACGCTTAGGTACTAATTACGCTAATGGTTTTAGCGATTAGGTTGGCTATATTTAGAGGAAGTGTAACTACATTTGTGTGGGGAGGGAAACCATTTAGGGAAAAACATCCTCAGTACACCCGAGCGAGATTCTAACCTTAATCTCCCCGTAACAGGCAGTTTAGTTTACTACGGGAGTAGTGCATGAGACCACGTGGTCATCAAGCTATTCATACTGAAAGTAAAAAATAAATAGACAAAAATATATTGACACATTTTTCCGAACATATCAAATATTAAAGGAAACTGTTGTTTTAATAGCAAATTATATGGTGGACACATAAAATAGTTGGGCGTTGTATTCGTAAAATGAGCCAATCATTTTTTTTAATCCATCTAATATCGTGGAGGTGACCTGGTGGTCTAGGTTTAAGGTGTCGGATTTCTGTGCTGCGAGACCGGGGTTTAATCCTAGGTCCCTGTACAGTTTTATTTGATTAACAAACCCTTCCTTCACCTCTGAAAAGACGTGTATTAATAACAACTTGTGAATGTGTGGAATGCCAAGCCTCCGCCGTGGTTCAGATCCCACGTTAAACTATAGGTCCTCCATTTCATACCACAATCACCCTACCATTACACATTAGCGTAAGTGTATATAATCCAAACGGGTAGTAAGACGCGGTGTTAATAATAATAATAATAATAATATCGTGGATATCAGTATCATTGCCAACTATATTTAAAAAAAAATCCGAAACGAATGTTGAATTGGAATCAGAGATTATTGAATTACAGAACCACTTTTCCTTCAAGGCTTGCCATACATACAAATAATTTTGGAAATTAGTATACCGCACCAAATTTTATCTACGTATTATCCTTGCGATGAAGATTAAATCAAATTTTAGATAATATTTTCTGTGGAAATTGGCATTCTTCATAGTGAAAAGTGTGAAAACAATATATAAATATCGCCTTTCAGATGCTAATCTAAGGAACCGTTTAAGAACTGCTGTGTAAAACTATGATACGGATTTTATAAAGATTATCAGTGAAATGCAGTTACAACCATTACTTTAAGGCTCACGTTATATTAACATTATTTTATCTAAATGTTTCGTTAAATAATATATACTTTGTTAGATAGTGTGCCATAAGAGACTAATTATATTAATCTACCTACGAGTGAAAATAAAATAAATATAATTCACCTACGGAAAGGGCTAGTAAATTCAAAAGCACCCTTAGTAACATAAAGGTTGGTGAAAACTGCTCTACTACATCCTATTTACAACTTTTTAAAATGACTACCCATTTAGCTTAAATATTTTCCAATATATAAACTGGGAAATTAATTAAAAATGTTCAAAAAAGGTTAAAAAGTTAAAAAATAGTAAAAGTAAATCTAATCAATAAGGGCAAAAACACTAAAAGGGAAAAAATTACACAATTCTCTAAAAATGACCAAAATGTCAAAAATGTCAAATATAGTATAGTTGAGCTAGTATGATAAAAATTAAAAAGGGTGAAATGGTAAAAAAGGCAAAAAGTAAATCATAAAAATTAAAAATTGCGTATATATTAACCAAAAGGACAAAAATGGAATAAAGGGCTAAAAGTAAATCATACAAGAATAAAAATTATGTATAGGCTAAAAGGGGTCAAAGAAATAAAAAAGTAAGGACATTGAAAAGCCGCGAAAGGGTCAAAAAATGTAAAAAAAATGTAGCAAAACGGCATAAGATTAGCGGGGTAAAAAGCGTTAATGGTGTGGAAAGGTTCATTAGGGCAATAAGGTAATGAGGGAAAAAAGAATAAAAGTTTATTTATTTAGGAAAAAAAAGGATAAATAATGCAATAGGGGACAACTGTGTAAAATATGTAAAAAGGAAAACGAGATAAAAAAAAAGGCTAAATGAGGTAAAAAAAATCTAAACATTTTTGATTGGATTTAATTACAACAAACTATGTATAATATGACTATTATTTACATTCTATTATCACCAATAGGCAATAGTTAAAATTATTGTGTTTAGAGAAGTTATAACTCAATCTTCTAAAGAAATTACAGCTCTTAAGTTCAAATTGAATCTATATTTTGACATTTTTGTATTCTGCCTACTTTCGCGTTTTGTAATAAAATTGAAGGCAGTGTATGGATTCAAGTGATAAGAGCCACACAGAAGGTCTCCTACTGACCAATTCTGATAACAAAAAACTTATCTTATATCTAAAAAAGTTACTGGATCTACTTTATACATCAACATGTTTTGATGTTTATAGCTAATACTTTATATAAAACAATATTAATATTATTTTAAAATGCAATCAATGTTGATTAAAATATACAGTTTCTATTACTTAAAAGCTTCTTTCTTCTAATCCTACTCACCAAATTATCTCTCCTTCAAGTAACGTGTCTAATTTCTTCGAGGGGATCTTAGACATTTTCAAACCTGAAAGTTTTTCTTCTTGAATGATATTTATTTTTCTTTTCCCACGCGAATGAGTGTACATTTTTTCTTAATCTTACTTTCCTCATATTTGCCCCATTGGTTTTTAAACAGTCGTTTATCCCGGAGGAGAAATAAGAAGCGGTGCGAAAAATAAAAATTGTTAAACCAGATCAAGTACAGCGGCCATAACAGGATGAATATAGGGTACATATAGCTTCCTCTCCATCATGTCTCCCTTCCCATATCAACTCCCCCTCCCTTTTCCGAAGATGGTAACGTACTAATTAACCGGAAGCACTAATAGTGTTCGACGTACCCTCGGAGACTCGCAATCAACTCCCAGAGGCGCATTAGTGCATCCCTGCTACCTCTAGCCTCCAAACACCTTGCAAGCGTCTAACCTAATGCTTCGGAGACCTACCTTAGGTACGAGCTGTTTAGGACACGTGGCCTTTACCGTCGTGGTTTCGTAATGAATAGTGAGAGAGGGGTGGCGGGTCGGAAAAACCATCACTGACCACTGATTTGTCTTGTTATCTGTCAAGATGAACCAAGTGAAGCCTGTATAGTTGTCTCAGGGGGAAAGTAGGCCGGGGAAAGCAGGTTATGATGGTTTTCAACGCTTGTGGTTTGAGCCCGTATTAATGATGGGTTATTTTTTTCAAGATATTGGAAAATCTAAGTACGCAATTTTTTTTTAACTTAGGTACCTACTAAAAGTACACCCACTCCACTTGCCGAATGGTCTGAGCCTTAGACTTGGCTTTGGAATAACAAACTGTCCACAATACTTTGTTAGTTGGCCTTAGATTCTAAAATCTAAGGCATCACACTTTCATGTTTGACTGGCCTGATAATGACGGGAAGATCATGGTTCGAGTACCGGTTGTGTCTACTGAGGGTGATTTTACCTAAATTACTTCTCATTCTCCTTCAACAGAAATGCAGATAGATTTAATCTAAAATGCTTCTTACCTCATCCGCACCCTATTAGTGTAATTATCAAATAGGGGTATAAACTTATAAAATAGCAAGACGCCGCAATAAAAAAAATAATTCAACGTACACTTTCTAAATAAACCAACAAACCTTTTTTTTTGTATCTTGCTACCCGTCAGAAATATACGAAAAGAGTTAACTATTCTAATAAATATGAGAATGGTAGAATTTAACGGAATATTTTAGGAATTTAAGTGGATAGAGAGTGGGAAACCGTTTAGGAAAAAAACCGTAACAATACCCTGCCTGAATTCAACCCTGACCTATGCACCACCACTGGAAAACCATATTAGTTGTATTTCACATATATTCCAAACGCGTGGGTATACTATACCTCAATTTTCTTACGAATTGACTTATCTGACAGGTAGAAAAAAATACTAGATCTACTCTCACGTAATCATACTTCAATTCATGTGATGTGCGTCTGTGACTTTTGGTAGATATTAGCAATACATATAAAATAACAACATTAATTTGGAATATTTTTTTTATCAATTTTGACCAGATAATATATGTTTGTATTTTATAAGAGGTGCTCCAAATATCTATTCTTTTAAAAAATCAAGTAAATCTCAAAGTAGTTTACTTTAAGATAATAACCCTTCTACTAAACTTTAGCCACTCTACCAGGAATACTTTCCGATGTATAAGAGAACGGATCCGTAAATAGTAGAAGGTTTTTTTCACGTAAATTGTTTTTACCTACCTTCCTTACAGGTATATGCTCATGAATTTAATTAAAATTAATCCTATCTATTCATTTAATTAGATTAAATCATTTGTCTCCAATAGTTATGGTCATCCCAGTGATTAAGTGGACAAAATGGTCAACCAGGTAACTCTGGTAATTTTTTGCCCCCTATCTCTTATAACCCTATTGACCATCCTTATATTTATGCTACGCTAATATGTTAGAGAAGAGAAAGATATAATTTTATAAGGAATTTATATGCATTTGCTTGAAGGAAAGTGAGAATCTGTTAAGTAAAAAAAAACTCAGTTCACACAGTCAAGATTCGAACCCTAACCTTTCCGTACCATGTAATTCAGAATATTTTGAACCTAATGAGTAATGACTTATGCACCGTGATTACCAATACTACCTATTTGAAATAAAAAATTAGTATTTAATAACCCGCATCGATGGGCATGCAGTAATTGACGTCAATTTAATCTTGTTTGATTTACCGGTGACGGGAAGGTCAGGGTATGAATCCCGTCTCTACAATTAAGGTGTGTTACACTCTCATTCCATGAACCGTTGTGTACATTTATTTTAAAATGTGGGTTCCTCATCTATACCCATCTTTGTAAATATGTGGCTAGTCCAGACGGGTAATAAGATGTAATCCACGTAAAAAATATTTTATTTTTTTACTAAATATTGTTCACTAATTTGTGACCCAAAATGTCCAATTCTAAAAGTGTTTTCAAACATGACCTTATTTATTAATTTGGTAGACTTTAAACTTAATCAAGAGTGTTGTGTATATAGTTCCAGACGCCTACCTCTAAGAGAAACAAAATATTCCTTATTTTATATGATTTTGATTTCACAGGAAGAAAATCAGATAATTGACAAATGATATAGAACCAATTTATGTGTGTTCTCAGGCTTTGATAAACTTTTAAGTGCCTTCATAACACACATATCAATAAAAATTGTTATATTATTTTCACACTCCAACAACTATTGCAGTCAAATAAACTCCCATCCGAAATTGTTCTTACCTTTACAATTTCATTCAGCCTTACCTCCTTCTGCAATAAACGATGTATTTACTCCTATTACGTGCATGATTACCACGTCTATTTGCCAAAAACAAGGCCCTCAACTGCCCCCACCCCTCTCACAAACGCACATACATACGTACCCTAATTTACGCCCACGTTAAAAGCAAATAGATAGGTTGGCAGATAATCGTGTACATTTGTTTTTCATCGCGTAATTAGCCACATCAACGTGCAAATAGGGAGTGCTCCCCCACCTTTTTTCCAATTTCACCCTCACTTCCTCCACCCCCCACCCCCACCCCCCAGTTTAAGCCTAGCCTCGAAACGTACAGTAATTAGACTTGGTATACATGCAGCTTTGTGGTGGTCCCTTCAGCCACATGTTAGGGGATGGGAATGGTTTGGGGAGGTTAGAGGGAGAGGGGGGTTGGAGCCAATGGGGCGTGCTGGTCGCACGCGTGTATCCTACTATACACGGTCAAATGAAGCGAATAATTGTAACCCGTTGAGAGTGTGTATGTGTTTGTGTGTATACATGTGAGTGTGTGTGTATTTCGCTTAAAATCACGCTTAGGTATTATCCGACAAAACCCACCCTTCTGAATCTGTATATTGCAACAGGCAGTGATTATCTAGTAGGAAACGACTAAACCTCTTGTTGGGTTTTAAACAGATACGTTAAGTATTGATAGCCTATTTTAGACTTTAAAAACCTATTCTAGAAACGTTTTCCTCTAAAAAAAATTATTAAAAAATATGTTGTTAAATTAATTGAGGAGAATTTGCATGGTCCAAAGTAACCTTGTTAATTATTTTACGAGAGTATGTGTGGTAGTGGTAATGGATTCTTGTTCGCTTGAAAGTGCTGTTTGGTTTACCTGTTTGGCATGGGAAGGGGTATTAGTAATTTTAATTGGTTAAATTACTTAAAGTAGGGCTGTTAAATACACATTTAGGGTAGTTACGGGATGGTTACAGGGTGGACGATATTAGAGGGAGGTATTTAGTCTTATATTAACAAAGCAAATTTTAGTTCTCTAATAATAAAATCGATACATTATATCACCGTGTCTTACTGACTGTTCGGGTTATATGCATATATACTAATTATGTTAGTTAATTAAGGATGATTAAGGTTGAATTAATAGGAAGTGTACACTCATTCTTGTGAAGGGAGAGTGGAAAACCATTTAGGAAAAACCACTCTCAATACAACCTGCCATCGTCAGTCTAGTTTATTGTGAGAGTGATGAATAAGACCATTTGGCTAAAGAAGCAGTTTATATACCTTTATTTTATTTTACCTCCATTACTGTTTCCTGACTGTGACCTGCGTAAGTTTTTTTTTTATTAAAGCCACATATTTTTTACTACTGGTTTGCTAGGCCTGTCGTATCTAAATTTGCCTTATAATCTAACTTAATACTAGGACAGCCAAAACATCCAGTCCTCGGCTGTTAATTTATCAATGTAAAATAGTAAAACCACATACCACCAATGATTAATTTTCTGGCCAGTACAGGAACCGAAGCTGGGACATATATATCAATAAATAGACATGTTGCCGACAAAGCTAAGGTGTCGGATAGCTAATATACCAAAGAAGGTCTAAAATTTACATCTTCACTTTTCCTGCTCTTGAAAAATTTAAATTATCAGGTGTATTAGATTGTGATGAAAGTTCATACGTAGATTTTAATCAACTGACTAAATTAAAAGAAATAAAACATATTTTTGTAATTGAAATAATATATTCAACAGTTCAGATTTTAGAGAGGATGCATAATCTGGTTATAAATCCATGGAGTTTACATAAAAAATTGACATATTTAACAAGTACAACTTTATTCTTTAAGATTAATCAGTAAGAAAAGAAAAAATTTAATTTGAAATAACTTGACGTTTTGTATACAAAACTTTACACTAAGTAGTCAAGTAATAGCTATAAAGTTGATAATATAACAATTAATAATTTTACTGACAAACAAAACCGTGCATATTATTAAAATTAATTTTTAAGATAGTATAATCTCAAGGAAAAACATTATTTTGTTAAGTTAATTTTTTTTAGAAAAATATACTAAGTTATCATCTAACAGTATTAGTAACCATAGTAATCAGAACATAGAAAATGGCGTCACTCTTGTCTAATTTGACGAAAATATTAGGGTTTGAAATCTAGTCGGGTGTACTAAGATATGTTTTCTGAAATAGTTTCTCACTCGCACATAAATAAGATTATATTTCCTGTTAAGTCTACCTTTGTCTACCTTATACCACTAGTAAACCTATTCGGACTGTCTAGACGGGTAGTAAGACGTGGACTACTAGAAACTAAACTTTGGGCCTCTTCAGTTTTAGAACCATATATTATATGTGGTGATTGGGTCGTTATCTGAAACACATTACTGAATATGAAGACAATGGTTGACACCTTAGCTCAGTTTGTAAAACATCTCTCTATGAATATATGAGTCCCACTTTCAATTGTCTTTATGGCCCGAAAAATGTATCATAGGTGAAAATGGCTACTCTCCCTTTCACAATGATGAATTAGCGGTTGGATATTGGGTGTTGTTTGTTCTAGAACTAAGCTAGTTTTCAAGTTGATTTCCGCATAGGCGTGTCATGGAGTGTTGCCAAAGTAGGCAGAGCTAATTTAATCTGTAAATCATGTAAATGTTCTCATCATTCAAAATAACATTAATTGGATAGCTATCAACGAATATGCACCGTCTGGCCCGGTGCATGAACATACAGGTTAATACAAGTAATGAGAACAAGAGGAGATTAGGATCAATGAATTTTAATGATACTGTATACTTCATAGAACAGATATTTGAACATATTTCACTTATATCTCAGTAAGTACTAAGTTAAATAACAATAAAGTAATGAAGTGTGGCAGTCTTGCTTAAGTATTAGCCACAAGGGGGCGAGAAGCACCAAAATAATAACACACGCACAAACGCGGTGTTACTCATTTTAGTATTTACATGTCAAGTTGGCCTTGCAGACAGACCAAGTGCGTACCCTAGGCAAGTTCTAGTTTAGCTATATAAGAGAGCCCTCGGTACTTAGATACCATCCTAGTCAGTGTGCAAAAACTGTTACTCGGAAATATCTAGATCCGCGGGCCAACCGAGGACGAGACGCGCCCCACTGGTTGAGATCCCGCAGGGTGAGCAGCACCGCAAAAATCAAACAATGAACAAGTGACACTGCAGCCGAGCCTAAGGCCCAAGACGGCCCACTAGCAGTGTACTTGCAAAGTGAGAGTAGCAAAATAATAACAATACTATACCACGGGCCAATCATGAAAGGTACGAGCGGCCCACAGTTTAACCACCCAACAACAACATTGGGATAGGCCAGTGAACCTAATTAGGTACAAATCATCGGCCTCCATATAGCCTAAACTATCTCCTGCCTAGGCAAGCTATCCTAAATATACAACAATGGACACATCATGTGTGTCGCGGGATTCACCATCCCGGGCGCGAGAAGCGCGCTATACCGCAATTGTTGATTGCAGTCCGTTCTCCTGGCCCAGGAGACTCTACATTAAATATTATATAACTAGCCTAATTGTAATATAACAACAGTGTCTCACAATAGACACGGATAGTTTCCTATTATTAGTCCCTACTGAATGATACTTCTATCAATCCTCGCAGGACGTAGACTAACCCTAACAATAACATATTAATCTGGAGTCTACTCGTCATATCTCATCTTCGTAGTTGTAAAGTCCTTCGACTTCCCCCGGTATAGAATATCCATTCCCCTAGGATAGTAAGACCACCGTCGACTAGATGATAGATTCTGACTAGAAGTGCGCGCTGATTCGGACTGCGTAGACGATGTTTACGCGATCGTCTGCTGGCGCGTTCTGTGTTAGTTCCCAGCAGTCAGGCGAATATATAGTGGATAGGCCCGTACGAAGCGAAGGGGGAACCTCCCCACTCTTCTAGAAGGACGATCCACGCAGGCCAACGGTTTTCTTGGAGCGGTCAGTTGGTTGGTGCTTGTGGCCGAAAGCGGAGTTATTCCCAGCAGTGGTGATCGGTCACTTATCTTCTATGGTGTGTCATCGAATTGGGCATCAGGCTTACAGGACGAGTCGGCGAAATGGTATGAAAATAAAGAGATATATTATTGGCGAAGCATTTACATTAGTATGTTATGTTTAACTTTGATGATTTGCAGGAACTAGCCACACATACGTTCTCTTATACGTTTTAACGGGGCTAACCCAGGTTTGCCCGTTACAAATATAAACGTACAATCCCATTGCAGGAAAAGAGCAGACTTTATCGGTCGTTGGTTTTCAACCTGGGGTAAGCGAAGCCATCTTAGGGACTACGTAAAGTGTATATATATATATATATATATGATAAACACTGAATTATCAGGGTCAGATCTAGGATTAGTCACAAGAAACCCAGATGTAAAAACGTACGATCTTATCTTAGAGTGTACAAAGATGTTTCTCTTTTATAAATTTTTCTATAACAGTTTTCTTAGTTCCTAGTGTCATAGAGCAAGTAATATGGTATATTATTTAATTAATTATCTTTGATGTAATGTTTCTACAACAGTGCATAGACCTATTATTTATTTTCACGTACCCTACGAGCTTTTAGTAAATCTATACTTTAAGATAAAAGTGAGATGAAGTTTGTGCAATGCACCGTACCACTTATTTTTTCTATTCTTTACTAACTGGATATATTTCTTATACATTTTATTTAACTTTTTTTGCTTATTTCAACAGCTGAATAAAACGTTAAAAAGTAAAAAGTGGCAATGAATAGCATAAAAGAACAGCAGACATCTTAATACCACCGAATTCTCAAACACATCCGATTGAGCTAAAAGCGCTGGGTTGGCACGCTACATTAATTAATATCTCAATCGCAAATACTTCCCTTCACAAATCTGGTACAGTCCCATTTTCATACGAAAGGCCTTATCTGAAAAGTAGAAAAGTTTATAAATCTATTCTTACCTATTCATGTGTCAATTCACTATAATTTTCAGCCGTCACTTTTGACACCTATTATCAATACCAATAAAATAACAGTAAAAATATTAAAAACTTATAAATGTTGGCCACAAAAATATAATTTAATATTTTTTAAATGGCCCTTGCTACGAAAATTGTATTGTAACTGCTGTCTACCAAGTAGTGTAAATGACCCCCTCCTTCCACCATATAGAAACCACCTTTCTTTTTACCTTTTAGCCTGCCTGAATATTTAATATTATTGAAGGAATATATATATAAACGTTTCACGATACATTAACAAGGGATTTTGTCTGTTTTAATCTGGATCGAATTGACTACGGATTTGAACAGGTCCGTACTTAAACAGTGGAAAATATTCGCACCAGAGTTGAATCGGATTTCGTCGGATACTGTATTTGTCTCAGATAATGTATACATGAGTGTTTAAGCTCCTATATTTGTGAATTTTTTTTTTTAGAAGGGGAATTAAATACAGTTAACATTTTGAATTCCCGTTTAATGGATGGATAATCTGGCACGAGTCCCAGAACCGAAAACATTTGTTGGAATGATAAATGATCGTAGATTTACTTTGAAGAGGTTTGCATGGATATTTGATTAAAGTATTCATAGAGAACCAATGATTGCATTATTTATGGCATAAGGCTTGTGATACACTAGATTGACGGTGATTGGGAGACCGAGGTTTGAATCTCAGCTGGGTATATTCTAGCACATTAATTTTACATCTTCCCTCCACGCCATTTATGTGGATTTACTTTCTCTAATCAATGTTCTTCATAACTACCCCTTTGATAAAGCCTTTAATAAATATGTTGTTAAAACATAATGATATTTTATAATTAAATAGTTTGAATAAACAACCACAAACAACTTTAACTTGCCCACTTCTATGGTTACCATATTTGAGGCGTAACTGACCTGTTATACCACCCTTCTAAAGAATGGTAAATCGGGATAATAGTCCTAATCGGGTCTACTAAGGGTGTTTTTTTTACTTAATGGTTTCCCACTATGCTTCCACGCAAACGCGGGTAGATTAACTCTAAAAATTTTCGTTATTCATCCCTAACCCCATTAAAGTAATTATCATAAATGTGTGTAACCTGGACAGGTAGTAAGATGCGTTGATAAAAATAAATAAAAAATATTCAAGAAAAATGTTCCGTGTGCTAAAATTCATTGGTTTGCAATCAAATATGCCTTTTTCACTATGTATACCTATTTAGTCAAAACATAATAGTAAAAATTAGTCAAAATAGTTTGGTAAAATGTTATTCATAAGTATAACAGATACAAAACACAAAGCCAAATTTTTAATAAAGCTGAGTTTAGCTTACTATTTTTAAAATGTGCATGTATTTTTTTAAAATTTGTTAAAATATTAGTGTCTTGTTATCCTCAAATGGTGTACAAGTGTGCATAAAGGTGTCAGTTTAGTCTATTTTGCTTCTCCCGTAACTGGGAGCTCAGAGTTTTAATCCCGGCTGGGTGTACTAGAGGGATTTTTTTTTCTCAGTTGTTTCCCTATCTTCTCTCTCCGCAATGTGAGTTCACTTCCTCTTAATTCTATCTTCTCACCTTCACATTATTAGTGATAAAATGGAATTATGTGGAGTTTTGCCTGGATCTGTACCTGTGATATGTTCTCCCACCTCTGGGGCTCATTTTACCGTTCATATATAGGCTCTACTCTACATATCTAGCTATGGAATGTGTGTTCGTTGATAAATAGCCAATGGTTTTTTTTAGCACGGCGTTTTACTACTCATTCAGTTTATACGCTTATGTACAAGTTACGCTAATGATTTTAGGTATTCGGAAGGTTATATTTAGACGCAGTTTACCCTCATTTGCGTGGAGGAAGAATGAAAAGAAACTTTGGATAAACCCCTCTCAGTACACCCAAATGATAACCAAACCTCATGGCCACCGAAGTGGGTCAATGAATGATCTACTGAGAGATGATAACCATTCACAGGTACCGTTTGGATAAATTGCCTTGGCAACAAACAAGCCATGTCACGCCACTGATGTAAGAGAGTTAGTAAAATTAAGACAAGACCCAGAAGAGTAGACATATCTCTAGCACTGACTATTTAAATATTAAAGTAAAAGTATAAACTTCAACACAAATTAGTTATTTTACGTCTGGCACCGTTATCAAAACAGGTTCCCCTAGATGGGAATTCGACCCCTCCAACCACTCATCTACGGGAACAGACCGCATGAATTATGTACTAACAACAGAATCTAGGTCATAAACTTGACGTTTCACAAACCCGTCCGTTTAATTATCAAATAACAAGTAGCCATATGAAAATGGTAGGGTCGTACAATTTTAATTAAAACATATTTAACTCTTTTTTTTATAAATATAAACCACACGCGTCATCTATATGATATTTGTAATTAGTTATGGGCTCAATAAATAATGTATTTTACACGCCTTAGGCCGTGAACACATAAAGCTACATTCCAATTTTAATTGGAAATACATTATTTAAAAAAATTGCACTCATCATTGATATTATTGTACTATATTATTGGTGTTATTTTATAGGTATCAATAATATCTATAAAACTTTATACCTGCATATTAGTATATTTTTAGCTGTCAACCCATCCTATGAAAATTTAAATGTATCAATGATCAAATTTTGAATATTTCATCATATAGGTTAATGTTCCCTTTCTGCCGAAGGACAAGAAATTTTATGAAATTGCATATAGATGTTATTTATAGATATAATGGTAGCTAAGAGAATCTATTTAACCCTGTAACTGTCGTAAATGAGTTCATTTTGAGTTTATTGTAGTTAATTAAAATAATAATTACTCTTATGTTATAATTTATAAACTACTCTTTGAATAATATATCAATAATGATCGTTAAAGCATTTTTAATCTGAAAATTATAATAATTTTTACAAGATTTCTTATTTGTAAATGAGCTAATTACAGTTTTCAAATGTTTTTAGGGACAATTCAAATTTACAGAAATAAAATTTTGTATGAATTTTTAATACTATTAATCTTATTATTATTACTATTATTATTATTATTATTATTATTATTATTATTATAATTATTAGCACTGCATCTTACTACCCATTTGGGTTATACACACTTACGTCAAAGTGTAATGGTAGGGTGATGGGTAGATTTAATGGAGGACCTACAGTTTAGCGTGGGATCCGAACCATGGTGGAGGCCTGGCATTTCCCACATTTACAAGTTGTGATTAATACAGGTTTTGTCAAAGGTGAAGGAAGGGTTTGTCAATAAGCTAAATCTGTGCCGGGACCGAGGATTAACCCTGAACCCCACGCACTTGAATATTATCTTCCAAAGTTAACACAAACCAAAGCTTGGTTTGATATCATTTATATCCATCCAAGCATTTCATGCACTCATCCCTTCGGATGGTTAGTGACGCCTGCACCATCTGGTAGCTATACCATGTACTAGGGTCGTTCAGGAAGTGTGGTGGCTCCCAGTTGTCTTCCACACTGAATTTTTATGAGCTAGATTGAAAGGAGGGCCTATCAATCATATCGGAAAGGTATTTTCACATATATTCTAGGGTTTTCTTACATGGCCCAATTGAAATGCGACCCTCGTCATTTTTACTCATCCGAAGGAAGTTGTGCTATGGATTGTTATTGCTCAAGAAATATCCGCTATCCTTGGTTGGGTTTCGAACCCACAAACATCGTGTCCTGAGCCGGGACTCTCTACCCCAAAACCATCGAGGTTGACTACTTGAACATCAGAACATCATAAATAAAATAAGAGTTTTTTTTGCTTTTAATTACTAGAGAAGCTTGGAAATATAATTATTACAAGTTAATGGTACATTTTAAAATCTTTTTAGCGTGATTGGCGTCCATTTTTGGAATCACACTTGATGCACAAACTTTGGATAAAATGTAATTATATGTTATAACGCACTTTTTATCAAATTTGGAGTGTACTCTTTTATCATATATTGTATAAAATACACATTTTACTTTTATAAAATAAATATGACAATGTATTACTACTGCCCTTAAGGCAGGACACCCTGGGAGATGAACTTTATCATTAAACGTGGCCACTGCGCGTGTGCAAAAGCTGGCAAATTCACGATGGCTAACAGGAGATGTATACTAAATACGTGGGAATCTTTTAATTGAAGTCCTGTTTTTTTTCCTCGATCATATGGTATTTTGTATGTATCTATTTGCTCCATGATTAGTTTCAAAAGCTTGTAAAAATTATAAAGAAATTTGGCGGGTATCTTATTCTAATACAGGCCGAACGACGTATACCTTGATTTTGGTTGGAAGAACAGTTTAGAAAATACAAACTTTTTCACAGTCAACATTTATAGCATTTTAATATATTATTAGTATTATTTTATAGGTATTGATAATTTATATCAGAAGTTAAATCTGTAGATATCCTTACTTGATGTATGAATATATTAAAATTTCTTTAGTAACTCTAGTAGCTACCAGAAACTATTTTTCCTGCCAAAATATGAGTAAAGGCTGTTCAACATAGAAATTGTTTTCTGAAAGGCCTTTTTCCCTACCAGAAATCTATTATATAGTAGGATATTGGTAGGTAAAAAGACCTTTCAGAGAGTAATTCCTACCGTCAATGGAGTATATATGTATAATGGTTTTTAAATCTTGTCTTCTATTATGAAACTGGCGTCATAAACCACATGAACAATAGTTAATCTCTATCAATATAATTTACCATTAAATATAGTATTAATTTATTATCCGTCTAACTTTCTCATAAAAAATCAATCCCAAACAAAATCTAAAGAGAATTCTTGAGACTGTAGTAACGATAAGAATATTTGACATAATTTAAAAAAATTATGTACAAATATTTTTTTTAAAAGAAGGGAGCGTGCCCTACTGTTTACCAAACTACTAGTTTTAGTCTCATTTATGCAAATATATTACTATTTATTTTAAAATACCTAGTAAACTTATGTAATGAACACTCCTATTTATTAGTTCCCGATTTTAGAGTTTTATTTCTAGTGTTGAGCGATTGGCGTAGGTCAATCTATCCTCCGTACTCTGATTTAACCCTATATTTGGGAAAATTATATTTGATCTACCACTTATCATTACCTATTTAAGTTATACGCCAGTGGTTTTCAATGGTTGTGCCACAAAATTCACTAGGCGTGCCAAAAATTCTAGATGTTTTGTTATTGTTGGTAAAAAATAATAATTTAAAATTAAGTTCCATTCAATTTTAATGTTTTAAAATAAATAAGAGAGAATAATGCGGATACTTTAATATATATTATTACTAGAGAATAATTTAGAATTAAAGAGTTAAATTATTAATGATAATCTTGTCGTTTCTTCCACAAAAATGAGATTCGTGGTTGAATAGACTGCAGTGGTTCTCAAACTGTGGGACGCGTATCCTTCAGGGGGGCGAGCGAGCATCTCTCGAGTGGAAATTGACAAAATGACAAGAGAACCAAACGTGGCGGAGAATTTCTAAAGCAACTAGGGAAATATCCTCCTTTAATTAACTGAAACTTATCATTTTACCTGCCATTTGGGGAAATTTTATCGTGGGGTAACACTGGACTTTTTGTCATATCCAAGGAGTACAATCTATTAAAAGTTTGAGAACCACTGGAAAATAGGTCACACATACACATTTACTGTTCAACTGAGATAAATCTCTCTGCGCACGCGCATGGCCAGAGTATCCTGTAGTGCTGCCAACCTACACATTTCAATATTCTGCGAGGACTCACAACAAATAAGTGTGTGTTGTGAATCAATAAATTTGAGAACCACTGCTATACGCACTTGTACTGATAGCGTTAACACGCTGGAGGTGAACTTATAGGGAGTATGCTTTTCCGTGGAGGGAGAGTGGAAATTCACTAGGAATTAGTACAGATATTGATAAAATCAAATCTCATCTTTATTTTACTTTTAAATATTTTATAGGATTAATTATTGTATTAATAATACTAATTATGTTAACCTATATAGAACCTTACATTTTAGAAGATTCTGGTAGTTGTATACCTGTAAATATAGCCCCTTGTTATTCTTATCCAAAATGAACCAAAATTATTCCTTCTATTTGAATATGCATTCTTACGATCTAGCCCAAATAAATTTGGGGGAGTAATTTCAAGGCGAAAAAAAACAACTCAATATACCCAGCCAGGGATTCAAACTTTGATATCTCAGACATCAGCGCAATTCAGTAAAACGTGAAAATGACACCTTAGACAATACAACCACTTAAGGGGTTTGAAATCAACTAATAAAACTCTACTGATAAAATATAAAGCTTTCTGAATGTCGAATGGGCGACAAACAACCTCCTTCCGAATACTCGGTAAATACCCGTACAAACACCACCTGTGTTTTGATTGCATTCAATTACCTTTTCGCCCGAGGTTAGGAGGGGGAGGGGGCGGGGGAGAGTTCACTCTGCCATTGGACGAACCAAGTTCGTTTCCTGCGGGACTTATCTAGACGGTAATTAATATCGACCGAAACGTCATCTCTCTGTTAATAGCGGCGAGGTGACGATAGGGATTGAACGCGCGAATATGTTATGTAATTCACGGAGCTTTAGTCTCCGAATTAGGGCTTCTGATTGAATATCCTTGCGAGGGAGATGACAAGGCCTTTGCATGATCAGACGGCTTTCGCACCTAGCCCTCTAGTTTAGTGGCAAGAGAGACTGACCATCCACTAAGCGATGGGATCTTGATTTGGTCGCAGGAGGGGCGTAAAGTACTATTTATTTTCCTACGGACTTAACTACAGTACAGTTTTCATAGGAAGAACCTTTTATATAATACCCAAAAAAATTGTTAGTCAAAATTATATCATTTTACTATATTTCTTACCCGCCTCGGTGGAGTAGTTAGCTAACGCGCTGGTTTCTTGTTGAGCTAGACTGTCGAGGACGGGGAGATTGGGGTTCGAATCTCGATCGGGTGAACTGGGTGTGGTTTTCCTAAATGGTTTTATACTCTTCCTCCATTCAAATGCCGGTTAACTTCCTCTATATTCAACCTACCCGATTCCTAAACCATCAGCGTAGTTATTACTTAAGCGTATACAGCCCGAACGGATAGTAAGACGCATTACTAAGTATTATTATTTTTACTACTATTTCATAGGTTTAGAGAGCGTTTATCGAATCTGACAACTACATATCTCATAGTCTAGCATGTTTAGTAACATTTCTAGATGTCAAATAAAGGTCATAATATACAACAACAAAATTGACTGTAAAGGCTACCGGCATCGGATGGGGACATGAACTAGACGTAAAACTCGTATAGGCTGATTTTCCATTAAAGGACGAGGTTGGGTTTCTAATCTGGGCTGGGTACAATGAGGGTGTATTTTATAAATTATTTTTCACCCTCACTCCACTTAAATGAACGTATATTTCTTCTAAATTTTGCTTGCATAGTCCCTTGACCATTTGTTTGATTAAATTTAGCTAGCCCTGTTGGATGGTAAAAGAATGTTGGATAAAAAAACAGCAACATGTTTAAACATAATCTTTTGAATAAATACTAAAATTGACTACGTTATTATTTGCATTTATAACCTTTAAGTTGAACCGCTAAAATTAAATATAGATAGCTTTGATTATTATTGATCCACTCTTTAATACAAATTCTTTGTGGAAAGCAACGGGGATATACTACACTTTAAGGACTTTCCTAATAAATGTGCTTATTATACCCAAACGGTGTGGCTGGGCGACACTAACCAGTCGAAGGGTTTACTGTGTGCGCGCTGCTCCGGATGAATGGTAAACACAACCTTTGAGTTTTAGACTCACCACTGTTATCACAATAATTTAGTACTTCTTAATGGCCATTTATTTCCGAGTAAATGCCACCAAGATGTTTTTATTACGTGATTTACGTCATACCATGACTTTATATATGTGCTAGTTTAAGTATAATGAAATAAATTTATATTGAGTGCATCCTTAATAGTGGAGAGAATTTCTTTTAAACCAACCCTTGTGCACCCGATCAAGATTTGATCCTAGACCTACTAATCATCAACATTCCCGTCTATCCGAACCTGAAGACTTATGTCGAAGTGACCAAAGTTTAGGGTGACTAAAACCTAATAGCTTCTAAAAGGCCAAACATGTGGCGAACTACGAAACAATCGAAGATATAAAAAAATGAAAGAACACTTTGTTCAAATATCGGTGAATTAAAAGGTTGTAATGCTGTATGAATAAATCGTAAGCGTATAACCCGAACGGAAAGTAAGACGCGGTGCTAAATAAAAAATAGATCGTAGTTCATTCAACGTAAAGTCTCAATCACTGATGATCCTTCTCATTTTAACCTCTTGAAAGGGCAGTAATAAAATAATATAAGAATTAGACAAAACAATACCAAGACTGTACCAACTTATAGAGCCACTAGACCCTTCTTCCACTCCCCTCCCCTCCGCATTATTATTTTCAACACACATATTGAAGAATCATCATAGACTCTACCATAAAATATGAGTGACTATCGACATTTTTATGAGGAATAAATTAAATTTTCAAAATAAATTATAGCCTATGTAACTCACTGAAAATGTAGATCTATATTGGTGAAAGAATTTTTAAAATCGGTCCAGTAGTTTTTGAGTTTATCCATTACAAACAAAAAATCAAATCTTTCCTTTTTATAATATTAGTTAGTATATATATATAGCAGAGACCTTCTTCGGTGGCTACGTGGTCTAAGGCATCACTAGTGTTAGACTATACTTCCGATGACAAGGATAACGGTATTCTAAACCCAGTTTGTTGTATCGACGGCTTTTTACTAAATTGTTTTCCACTCTCCTTCCCGCAAATTCGGGTACGCATTCTTTAAATTCACCCTTTCTCTTACACATGCTTATAGCCTAAAAAAGTAGTAAAGGTGCTAAAGAAACAGAAAAAGGGTATTTATAACCAATTACCCACGTGAAGGTGTAAAGGGACAAAGAGTACAACTTGGTTTGTAACTTTGTATTAAAGAGATAAAAAAAAGGGGGGGCTGTAGATGGTTAAGAGATTCACCAAGGAATGGGAATTGCGTCGGTTCATCGGTATTTGCTGTGCAGCAAAAAGGTTGAACATTGCAATAAGAAAATCATCATTTCTAATGTTCTTTATCTTTACTGGGAATCACTCTTCTCCTCCAATCTTTTTTAGGAAGGCGCATAGAGAACAAGTGATAAAAATAGAGAGGGGTTGACTAGACTAGATAAAATAAATAGCACTTTGCCTTTTGCCTCTTCACTAAGTTGAGTCTTAAAAGAAAATAATGACATCATCTAAGTGTATTTTTGGTTTTGACGTGTAGTGGCGGGATCTCATTACTAGAAGATAATTTCTTTTCTGATCCTCGACGGGTTTGTGTGTCGCCTCGTGGAAAATGATAGGGCGTTATCTGCGCTTGAAAACTTCTTACGTCTAATATTTGAAACCTCTCTCTCACTTCCTTTCATACACCCTCTCTACCTACAACCCTTTTGGAGCTGAAAGGCTGTTGTTAACCTTCTGATATTCATACCACGCGTGACATGAATTTCTAGCTTAGAACGTACCCGGTTCAACTATAGTTAGACAGTGGACGAATAGTCTAAGGCGCTACTCTTGAAGTAGATTAGACTGCCTATGACGTGAATATCGAGGTTCGAATCTCAGTCAGGTGTATTTAGGGTGGTTTTTACAATATGCTTTTATAATCTCCCTCCACACAAATGTGGCTACAAATCCTCTAATTCAACCTTCCTCATCCATAACACATTAGTACATATGCGTGGAACCCAAACGTGTTACAAGATGTGGGGCTAAAAATATAACTATTTAAGTTTCAAGGGAAAATATATGTTGTATTTGACGATGTCCAAGCGAGTCTTGAATTTTTTTTTAAAAAAAAGATAACTATTTGAACTCTCTGAATAAAGAAACTTTTGTTCTAAAATAAACATTGTTAGTGGACTTTCATTAAAAAAAATTCATTGCTATAAAAGCAATTTAAACGTGTTTGGAGAGTTGGCTAACAAATCATTAAGACATCAATAAAAATGTTATATTACTATAATATTGTAGAAGTTTCCAAGTAATGGTTATAATAGAACAAATGTTTGTTAAATAATAAAAGGCTTCAGGAGGGAAAGAAAATAGAATGTTAGAAATAATTTAATGTACACCCTTGAGTATATTTTGATTTTTGAAAAAAAAACATGTTTAATTTTCAAGTAAACTAACAAAACTTAATGGTTGTTTTATTTTAAATTAAACTATCAAAATGTAATTATTGTTTGGTTTTCAACTAAGCCATCAACATTTAATTTTGATTTTGATGATTTAATTGAAAATTAAAGATTCTAATTAGTTGGTTGGCGCTTGAAAACGTATCTATTAAATAATTCAATTGTTTAATCGATACGTTTTAAAGCGTCAACCAACTAATTAATATCTTTAATTTTCAATTCAAATAATTGAATTATCGTAAAGTTTTCGTGCGCCAACCAACCAACCAACCAACTAACATCTTTAATTTTCAATTCAAATAATTTAATTATTTAATCGTAACGTTTTCGTGCGCCAACCTGTCTCCAACACACACATAACTTCTTCTAGAGCAATCATTACAGCCTCAACAAGGTGAATTTAAAGGATTGATATATTAAGTTGAGATGGAGAGGATAATGAGTTGAGGTTTGTATTTTTGTAGTTTTTATTAAAAAAAATAGAAATAAATAAAATACTACTTCATTATATACATTTATTACAAGTCTACATAAAATAGGCTAATGTGTACAGGCCTGGAATACTTGTCATGGCCATCAAGTAATTTGATTATGACTTTATTTTTACCTAAAAAGTTTCTCATTAAATTATACTAGGCCTAGAACATATATTAAGATAGGAGTGCCAAGGACGGGAAAGAAGGTCAGTGTTTTTGGCAGCTTATATATCGAAATATTCTTTTGACCAAAATAAATAAAATTTTGCTCATTAGAAACAATTATATATTTTTCAAATGGTGATATCAAAATTAGTTGATTACCTGTCACGAATCATGAACATAGTGGGGTTAGATGACAAACCTTTTAAATGAACGGAAAAAGTTGTCATTAAATTTCAGGACACCGTTGAAAGATATTAAAGAGCGTTTAAGGTCACCAAGGGAAGAAAAACTGTATGGTTCTATTGGAGGAATATTTTATTTATCTTTGCAAAAAAAAAAGTTGTAAAAACTGCTTTCATCTTGCATAGATTCAAAACCTTACTTTGAAAATAATATTACATATATTCCCACGCGTCATCCTACCTAATATGTTTTAGCGTAGTTATTAAGTTGTAATCCATAATTCTTAATATTTATTTTAAATGGCATCAACACTAGTCTTATCTTAGCTAAATAAATTACTAAACATATACATCCGTAACCGAAGTTAAATTAGATATAATCCACATTGGTGGTTGCATGGTCTAAGGTGTCATTCTCGAAATAGGCTGAACTTCCCATGGCAAGGAGATTGGCGTTCGAAGCCTGGTCGGCTGTCTTAGGGTGATTTTTCCTCGATGGTATTTCACTCTACCTCAACGCAAATATATGTATTTATCATATACAATTCTAAGGTGATATTCCCTCAGCATAATTAATTGATGTGTAAAACCAGAGCGGATACTACGACGCAGTGAATTATTTTAATACATAGTATATTTTTCAAGAGTCACTAAATAATCTCCACGTCGTATGCACCCCAAATTTATATAGCCTCACTAAATAAAAGGACTCATTCATTACATTAGCTTTTTCATTCTTTGTGAGTAACCGCCTCTCTGGCACGAATGTTATACTTAGTTAACAACGGTTACTGTCTCATAAACGACGTTAAATAGTTCACTTATTTACTTAAATTACGACTCTGTGCTAGGTTAAAGTCGATGTGCTGTAAGCCGACTCCCTAAAGATGATGTTGCTCCGTGCGAGAATGTCTATATAGTCAACCACTCTACTCAGAAGGAGTCATTTGTTCATGTCTCAGCTAAACCTATTACAACTTTTCAATGAAGCTTATATCACTATATATAAACTACATAGCAACATTAAAATACTTTGGCACACTAAATTCCTACATTTACACCTGCGGACGCTTGGTTAAAGACGTTAGACTCGTGCTTTTTATCATTCGGTCACAATTTACAGAGTTCACGGTTCAAATCCCTAAAAAGTACGTTGAGTATGGTTTTTCACATCCAATCTTAACGCTAACGCTGGTGCACTTTATTCTTACCATATATAACTCTCATATAAATATGTTAATAACCGTTGGGATTTATAAAATAACTAAATCACAAGTATTAACTAAGCTTCAACCTTATAATTTTTGCAGCACTGACATAAATATGTATTCTTTAACGCACCACCCGTATCCGTGGAGACACTAAGTCATCTATCTCATATCGTTTTGATATCCGGAGATGAGGGAACCCATAGTTTGAGTTCTAGTCGGGTGAACTAAGAATGTTTATAATTAAATTATTTCCCACTCTACTTCCAAGAAAATGATGATACATTTCCTCTAAAATACAGTTTTCCTGACCCCTAGCTAGCTCAATAGTTGAATTAAATACGTGTAATAAACCGGATTGGCAGTAAGACACGGTACAAATAAACAATATGAAGGATTTTTATTCATTACTCATAGACTCAGTATAGATTTAAAGCACGGATTATTTTTAAAAAATTGGTAAAATCTCCCTTGTCACCCCTACTATAGTATTTTGATTTGTTTTCATTTTGAGATTCTAAAGAGTAACTAATTTTTTTACTCTAGCATTTAAATTCACCAAGATATATAAATAGGGTGTCTATATTTTACTGAAAATATGCCTCCCATGTGGGGTATAACTAGCGTCGTTTGAATCAGTAAATGGAAAATAAAGGTAAATACCTTGATTTGGTATTGGTGTGTGCTTTTCAGGCTTTCGTTTGTATTCCAATCTGCCTGAGATGAAATCAAAATATGCTCCTATATTCATAGAAAATACCTTATTTCTCAGATATAAAAGTTACTAGATACTCGTATAATCTCACGTATTTATACCTCAAGTTATGTAAACTGAATCTATCAGGGTTGATAAACATTATCAATACCTCTAGAGTATCACCAATAATATAATAAAATGTTAACAGAAAAAACTCTTAAAAGGCCCTTCCTATAAAAATTGGATTCTTATTTAACCTGAAGAACGATATTGTAATTTTAAAAGCTGGGAAATATTTGCCAACAAAGACACTTTAATAAAAACGGGTTTTACAACCATGTTGGTTAAGATTCATCCCAGGTCAGATTCAGACGTTTTAACCATTCTTCTTCTAAACCTGCTAGTTTACCACGTCTAGATGATATAATATTTTTTTTGCTATGCAAAGTTGATGGTAAAAAATACCTTAACGTCCATGCTGTACGATACACGTAGCTCCAAGTGAGAGTCGAAAAATCCAAAAATTTGGTTGGCGGTCACCAAAGAATGCGCGGTGCGTTTGTTGCGCATCGTACTCTAGGGTGGCGGCTACTGTACGTGTTGTTTATTTTGGCACGACGATCACGTCCCATCTAGCTCCCCTCCCCCGCCCCCACCCCCTTTTCCCTCCCTCGTCACGTGTCCTCAACGACACCGCACGGAATACTGATCCCTGAGAAATCAAACAGTGGTGGAAGGAGGGATGGCAGAAGGGAAGAGGGTGGGGGGGTAGGGTTGACCTAATAAAGAGGATGAGTCTATCTTAACATCTGGTGAACAATAATATCGCTCTCACTTTCTCGATATATTTTTACTCTTTTCTCTCTTTTCTTCCTTCTAACCCATACACATCCACCTCCTTTTCTTTTTGTCTTCGAAGTGTCCGAAGAGTTTGAAATTCTACGACACACGCAACCCATCGCTTTGTCAGAAGGGCTATTTCGATAAATATATAGAAGAGCTGGCCATTTCTTTCTTTCTTTCTTCTGAAAACTAAGAGTTCCATCGGTATTTATTCCAGGACCTCATTGTTTGAGTTTCTAATCGATGTTTTTGAAAATAAAAAAAGAGCTATCAACATTCGGGTCATGCTTTTCTGCTAAACTTAAGGTTTTATCAAGATATATTATTTTCCTTTGGCTGACCCAAATATTACAGAAGCTAACTAACTTTATGATGTGATTGTGGTTAGTTGTTAAGTCACGAAGTCTCAGATAGTATTGTACCGTCTCCGCTTTTGTAAAAATCAATGTTTATTGTTTTGATAGTATTGAATACCCCTTAAACTACAATTCAGCTTAGTTCATCAGCTTTATTCTCAAGTACACATTCATATATGTGTGTCAATAAAAGTAGTTAACTGAAGAAATCTCTGTAGAAGCTCACATAAAATGTATATTTTCATAATGAGAAGTCTGAGATTTAAATATATACAAAAGTTGGCATTGATTGAACTTTATCTTAAAGCCAAAAATATTAAAAGAAATTTTCTCTGTGAAGTCATCCAATATTTTTATATTCACTTAATCTATCATCAGAATGGAAAAAAAATAGCATCATTTCTTACTACCCGTTTGGGTTATACTATTATGTACTAATTACGCCAGTGGTTTTATGGATTAGGAAGGCTATATTTATAGGAACTATACCTGCATTTGTGTAAAGGGAGAATGTAAAACCATGTTGGGATAAATAACCCTTAGTACACTCAACCGAGACTCAAACCTCGTTCTTCCCGTTATCGGTAGTCTTGTCTGTCACAAAAGTAGTGAAATTAACCATTTGACCACTGTAGCGGGTAAAATATCCTTTTGAAATTAATCCTAGTTGGAAACTCAAAGTATGAGTTTTCTTAGAAAATGTAAACCACCAAAAATATCAGCAAAAAGGAGGTATACTTTTAATTCATATTTGATTGTATCATCAATATAAAAACATTTTATGAGGAAATAATCCACCACAAGAAGTTAGAACTAATGACTGTGGACCGTGAGCTTAGAAAATTTTACTGAGAAAGGACCTGGAACCACCCTCTAAGTTAATTCTCCCCTCCCCAACTTCCAAAGAGGGAGCTTCCTGAACCCCTGACTGTACCCTACGGATGCGAATATATAATCAATCACGATAGTCTCCAAACACCTTTCTGCTTAGGTATTGGATCCGGATGTACACACTTCTTAGTCTTGTCTGGCCCGATGTGAAGCTTAATCTCTTCTCAATAGCTTAAAGTGATTTCCTACCTCCACTTAATTTCACCCCATGGAAAACAACTAGATTGTATAGATAGTACAGCTTGAACCAGACGTCACATTGCGGTGTAGTATATCTATGTTATACCATAGTAAACAGTGAAACTAGATTTAAAAAAAGGCATAGTACTATATATTAAAACATCTAACAAAATTTACAAATATTATTTGAAAATAATGAATCTATTTTGCCGACTCCAATTTCGTTGCTCTCATGTGAATAATGCAGAAAACCCCAAATGGATGTGATTACTGATTAGAGTGTAATCGTGCATCTGATATACTGATCAATCCAATGTAAAGAGAATAGAAGGTAGCGCCAGTTGGAAAAAGACATCTGATTGGCTGAGCGTGTGACGTCACTCAGTACACTAGCCAGCGCTTAAAGCCGTCTTCTCACGTCTCTTTCAATGAATAATTTCAAGTGGGTCACTTTTAATGAAAATTAAAACTAACGAAATGTTTTTCATGTGTAATTTATCATAATGATCATGTTGAGAATATACAACTACAGTTTAATTTACTAAAATGGCACCACATGCTGTTTTATTTTATACAAATCACTACTTCTATTCCACAGACATTCAAATTGTCTGTAACAGTCCAAAAATGAGTCGGTTTGTTTGTCTCGGCACTTGGATACCATTTTTGAGAAATCGTATAACAACACAATGTATTGCCTGTAAATATCTAAATACATCTTTACATTTAAATAAAAGCTAGTTCCATAATTCTTGTACGTGTTCACACGGTTAATTTTGTTTTCATTTTTAAATAATGATAATAATTAATAATTAATAAAAGTATAACTCCTTTTAACTTTTAATGGACGTGTGAAATAATAATTCAGTCTAATTAAATGAGTGTTCTAACGTTCATTTTGTATTAATCTTCAGTGAATAACTGAAAATGACGCGTGAGAACATGACTTAACATTCATAAAACCTTATGGGAGACAAATTAAGTCCTTACTAAATAATCATTATTGTTAGAAATTATAATATCACGTTTGGGAACATTAGACATATTCATATGTATTTAAAATAGACACAAATAAATGCGAAAAACTGAATAGATTACACTTAAAAACCTATTAAAATATGTTCAAAATTACTTACGTGTTGGAATTATTGTATTAACACTGACAACATTCAATTTGTTTCAAGTTCTTGGCATTTTAGTTAACTTTCACTTTAGCACCACAAATATCAAAGTCACTATCGGCAAAATGAATGGAACATATTGGAGCAATATTTGTATTACTTGTCTCTTTCCTTTTAAATTTGAGCTCCCATGCACGTAAAATTTCTGGATCCTTAAGAAAGGAGTAAAAAGATATATTATTACCCTTGCAGTTTCGATGATTATTTACGCAGAATTCAACAGCAAAATTAGGCATTTTGTATGTCTGTTTAGAAACGCATGTAATTAAAATTGAAGAACGTACGCAAATAAATTAGCAAAGAGCCTAAAAGTCTGATTGTTTAGCAATTACTTGTATCTTATATATTATCTTATGTAAAAAAAACTATTGTAGAATAATAAACAGCTTGATACGAACAATACAACTACATATAGTTAACATTCATAGATATATTTAGTATTATAGTTACAATTATTGAATCATTAACTAGAAAATCCCTGCTGTGTTTTATATTAGCATATTAAAACAGATACTTTAGTGGTAAACATAATAAAGTAACTAACTATACACGAAAAAACCACTACCAGGCAAACACAAATAAATAATCATAAAGATAAATTAAAGGACCGCCCGAAACAAATGAACCGCACGACATACTCCTAACAGCTTTGTACTGGGTGACGTAGTATCGTGGCTGACGTAAGCAATGACATAATCAAATTGTTCCAAATGGCGCTACCAATCTATTCTCTTTGCATTGTATTAATTGATTAATATGGGCTCTTGGTGGATCTCTGATGTGAATGAAGCAATATTGGCGAGACTCAACGTTCTGGGAAGGACACATTTTAAAGGAACTCATAAACTTCACATCATGTATAAGCTTTACGAACTTACACACTGATTTTGATTACATCGATCTCAATTTTTGTACTGATAAGACAGTTTTGAGAGTTCAAACAATCACCACAATTTTAAGTCTCATTTAATAATTGCACCCCCACCCCCACCTACTGGTGTTTTTATCATAAAATATGTTATTTGGATTATATATGTATATATATGGATCATATATATATTTTTGAATAGTATGTATACATTTGGATCATATCTAATGTAATACTGAATCTTTTACATCAATGGGACCTTAACCAAACTATTTCATAAGGGTTTCAACATTGTCTAAAGCGAAATAAGTCATAGACTGTGCCTTAAAATATGAGTGAAGCAGGATTCTGGGCCCGGGATAATTCCTGGATAGCTCATTGATTAGAGCATAGGCGTATTAAGTCAATGATCCCGGGTTCGATTCCCGTGTCTAGGTATCATTTTTCAATTTTCAGAATAAAATAATAACTTGAGAATAAATACATTTTTACGCAAAAGTTATAATTTGCTATCGCAATTGATTGTTATATTTCTAAAGTAATTCACAGCTGCTAGTGTGGCAATATATTAAAAATAATAATTAATTTAACTCCCGGTACAAATGTAATCATAACTTCACATAAACTTGCTTTACCATTTAATCATATTTTGAAACTGTTAATTGATTAAAATACGTGTTGGTTAGTAGCAATATAACTAAATAAAACAGGTTCATGTTTTTCCTCTTAAGGTAGATGGTTAATGTTCCCGATTTGGAAATGCCACCAGCAGGTGTCTCTGATTGCTTCAATGACACCATTGTCCGCGGCTGTTGTAAGGGGACAAGGGGGAGATTCCCCTACTTCCCCTCCATTTGCTTCTTATCTTTCACTCTACTACTATACAACTAAAACTCGAGACACTTCGCCAACCTCCTTGCTCAAGTCAAGGAGTAGTGAGTTGAGGGGGTGTGAGGATGGGGAATATGGGGTGGGCCATGTGTCTTCCTCTACAGTCAACGTCTGAAAGCTTTATAGCTTTTGTTTGTCTCGTACAACCACTTCTTCTACTATTACTACTACTGGCACTTCTTATTTTCCATCCCCCCCCACTCCTCTCTCAATGCTATTTTACCTTGGCTAGACCACTTCTTGCTGTGTTACCGAAGATTTTCCTTGGAAATTGCATGAAGTAGTAGGAAAACGCCCATTCAGGGACGCTTGTTCTCAACTTTGAGGGGAAAGCGAGTAAGAAGGAAAAAGAGATGGGGGTCTGTGTTTTACTTCCTTCGAAGACTGCGTACAGGGAGTTTTGCAAAGTTGAGTACTACAGGAACTTAATTTCCCCAACAAATAGTTATTAGAATTAACGTTTAGACAATTTACTTAAATATGTAGCTATAATAATTGTTGGTATGCCTAAATATATAATTTGTTAGTTACTGTTGAGTTTTTTTAACTGTGTAATTTTATATTTTTAAATACAAGAAGTATTTTAGTTTTAATCTATATTTATGTAAAGTAAGTTATGTATCTTTCATTCTCTCTTTCATTGCTTGGGCTTATTTAAAACGTTATAATAATCAAAGAAATATAAACCTATTTAGAATACTACAATAGTCTTCTCTATCATTCAACAAACAAAACCATTAATTTTAAGTGTAGATTCTAATATATAGATTTTTTATCAATTCATATTTTATATAGGGTTGCCCTATCATCGCAGTTATGTTCATTTTAGAAATAGGGAGCTATGCATAAATGAGGCCGATTGTTGTTTGAGGGTTGTTTGTTGGCTTACAATCAGTCTTGAAACCTAATGCACTACTAAATCTCCACTTACGGTCCAACGTAATTTCTTGGTCAAATTACTATAACCTATCTTAAGGGGCCACCTATCGGAGCGCTGATACATATTTCACAAGTTTAGGAACTAGGAATTATTTTTAAAATGTTTCATTATTTCAAAATATGACTCACACCAAAAATAGGTGAACGGAATCAAGATCATCCTAAATATTTATTAAACCTATATTTTAAGATATTAAAGTTTTTTTAAATAGTAATTAGTAGATCTTCCTCATTTTCAAATATGTTTAACTCAATCATTTCTCATTTATTAGATTAAGGTAATAAGAGAGAACATAAATAAAGTATGTTTTACAATCGCACAATAAAACAATTAAGATATTGAAGATTGTTCCGGTGATTTTTATGTTTCAGAGAAATATTGCTATGGAGGTATATTTTTCTTCAAATACGTGGTGGGTGACCTTAGCAAGCAGATTTAACCATTTAAACTTCACTTACACTCAAACATTACTAGGACTCGTTTCAATATACCAATTACACCGTTTCCCCGGTAATAAAACATATATAATTTAAGTGCGTATGTGGGCTATCACTCGTAGCCCAGTTTGTGGAAATATTAGCCAGTATTTACGTAGCGTTGCCCAGAGAAAATCCGAATGTACTAATCGGACATCCTTTCTATGGAGGCTCTTTCTATGTTCCGATGAGGTGAGGTGATGGTGTTAGTGAATATGAGGGTGTGGAACCAGTGGAAACACTTAAACCCAACTTAAGCCTAATTAATCAAATTCTGGTGACCGTTGGGATAGTTCCCCTTTTCGGGAAAACTACAAATGGTACGAGCAGGGAATCCAACCTAGGACTCCTAGATAAGTAGCCAGGTGCACTCACCACTATACCAAGGATCCGGTGGCAAGGCCACAATATTTAATAGAAAAGTAGACCGTATAATAAAATGATTCTGGTGGTCTTCACTTCGTTGCTTTGGTGACAATGGCTCACTAGGTCAGATGCACTCTATGTAAACCACTGGTATTTATCTTTACTAGATATTCAAACCCATCCTTAAACACAGCATAAAAATTTAAAAAAACTAACAAAAACGTTTCTATAAAAGCTTGCATGACGAAGAAAGCCTGGCAGTCAGTTCTGTTAGATCGCCAACATTTTTTTTAGGGTGATGAGGGGTGGAGGTGGTAACCCTTGTCCTCCAATGGTTGTTAACGCTGGGCTGGGCGGGGTGGAGGCCGCCCCGGGATTCAATCAGCCGGCACCGCAAGGGGTCTCTTCTACTGTGCCCTACTCTGCTCTGCTATTCATGGAGAAATTGTTATCTCTGCTGGAGATTGCATTGTAACTAACTGAGTAATCTTCTCTGTACGTTTCGCTGCTAGTTATAACTCTTACACTGCTACATCAAGAGGGAGGGTGGAGTAAAAAAAAAATATATATATATATATATAAAATGCAAGGGGGGAGGCAACGTTGCTTGGTATTGTCTTCTTTATGAACCCCTGTAGTTTAAACGCAGAAGGGAAAAAAAGGACTGGAGTTTTTAAAGGTAGTACATTGAAATTCTAGTAATATACAAATGACACTAGAAAAATAGCCCTTTACTACGCCTTTATTTATAGTTCATTGAGCAAAATTCTACATGATACGAAATTAAGTGTGAATTTTGTTTTAAGCCTTTGACCATGACCGTCTTTAATTATAGGCCAGAGTGTTAAATGTGGCATTTCCGCTTGTAGTGACGTAATGAGGACTAGCGAACTACTGGTTCTTATGGAGAATTGTGTGACTATTTACAGTTTTCTTCATTTAAAAACTTACGAATCACTTTGAACGATACCAACCATTAATCTAAACATGTTTGGCGTATATATTTAAAAATAAATACTTATGAGGTTGGATTTAGTTTTTAATATTATCTTAGTTTAGTGTGAGCTGGAGTTGACATCTATAGGTCGTTACAACACGTGTTTCTGCACATAACGACTTCCATGATTATGGTACGACAATCACAGTGCCGAAACATGTCAGGTTGATGAAGTTCCGGTAAACTCCAGCTCACACTGGAAAACTGGAAGGAGTACAGGGATTAAAAAATCACAGGTAAGACTAATATAATATTAAAAACTCAAATCCAACTTTTATGTAAATTACTTGGTCACAAAAACATTTTAAGCAAACCAACTCTTCAAATATAGTGTAATATATTGTAACTTGATAATTTAAATCGTCCTTTTTTTAACTTATTTTTAAATTTTTTGTATTGTTAAGGTGTTTTGACTTTGACTTCCACTTTGAATGCTTGTCAGTTCATAGTTGTTATGTCGTGGTGATATTTTGTGTGCATTTGACTCATATCACAACAACGCTGCCAATGTAAACAGCTATTACAAAATTATGCCAACTTCTTATAAGGGCAAATTATAATGTGGTTTATATACAATAATTTCAAGGCTAACTAACCAATTTAGTTTATACTTGCATTAATTTAATTACAATAAGATCTAAGTCTTAACCTTATTATAATGAGTGTGAAACCAAACTGACAACGTCTTTGCAGAGGACAGAACACCACAGCATAGCTTAGTTTAGTTTGGCTTAACTTAGCATTCTGTATGCACCAGCCTTTAGTCCTCCTCTGGTAAGATCATTGAAATAATTAACATCCATATCATGCCCCACAAAAAATAATGGATTGACCTTATTTAAAACAAAAAGGCCATATGTAGTAAGCATAACCACAAATGTACACAACTGAGGATTCTGGAATCATGTCATCTGTTAATTGAATATTACTAATCACATCCACTAAACGTTCATATAATGTATGTTTCGCTATATGATGCAAAACATTAGACGCATGAACAACGCAAAATTATTTCAAATCAATTAAATTACACGAGAAAAAACCCCCAAGCAGTAAACAAACTGTATAAATCAGCAATACAGCAGGTGGCTGTGTTGGTGACCTGCCTCAACGCGGTGTTGCCAGACTTCAGTATTCCGGCCTGTAACTAAAGACGGTCATGATTTGACTCAAACACGTAAGTGCGATAGAATGACTCTACCAAACCTTTTAAATATAATCAGACGAGCCCCTTATAACTTTTTTTGTATATTAGGGGTAAAGGAGGCATACTGAAGTCTTACGAAGGGATTTAGTCAAATGTGTTGTCACCCTACGTTATTGGTCACATGGTGTAATTGTCATGCTCATAAAGTCTTGTTTTCCGGTAATGAAGAGGTTGATGTTGATATCCCTTCACGCAAATGAAAGTATATTTCCTATAAACAGTCTCTTTTTCCTTCCATCCTTATCTTAATAGCATTACTTAAATATCATATATTATATGTACAGCCTGAACTGGTTTTAAAACGTTGTAAAAAAAGTATTTCTTTAAATGTTTTCATATGAGTATTACTACTAGTTTGGGTTATAAGCTTTTTTACTAATTACGCTAATGGGCTTAGAGATTAGGAAGGATATATTTAGAGTAAGGCTACCCGCATTTGCATGGAGGGAGGATAGAAACATATTTTGGAAAAAACATACTTAATACTCCCGATCGGGATTAGAACTTGTTCTTCACGTTATCAGCAGTTTAGCTTACTGTGAAAGTAGCGCCTTAGACCATGTGACTACTGAAGTGGATTAGTGAAAATTGACTAGGCTTAATTAATTGGAATAGTTTTCCTTATAAGTAAATGGCTATGATATTTAAAAGAAAATACCAGAAAACCAGAAAACTAAGAAATTATTTAGTCTCAATAATATATTTTTACTTTAAAGACTTGGATGATATTTTTAAAATTAATATATTTTAAAAACAGTGTTATATTGAACCAATTTGAGCTGTACGTTTATTTAAATCCATTTCAAATTATGTTTTAATATAACCAAACATGAAAATGGACTTCATATGCAGAAGTTTAGCATTTTGGTGATTGTAAAACGTGTGCCCTTACAATATGTCGATGAAAAAATCTTTATTATTAAAGGTGATACATTTATTTTAAGTGCCCAGGGACTTTAAAATATAAATTGACTCAATTTCTAAGCTGTAAAAGGGACTTTTTAATGTATTTTTGTGTTATTTAAATTGTCTAGTTGCTAATTACTTTTATAGACTATATAATAAAATCGCTGTCAGTAAACAGCGATAGCAGTATAGCCGTGTAATCCTAGTTGTTAATAATTACATTAACGATTCAGAATAATTGTTTTATGGTGTATGTGTTCAGTGGTTCATTGGAAGCAGAAGTAACGCCGTGAGATGATTTAGTATGGCAATATAACGTGCATACAAGACCAGCGGAAAGTATCCAACCATTCTGAAGGGAACTAAATATAACAATAAAACAGTCTAACTGTGGCATTGGTTTACAAAATCAGTGTATCGAATGTTACTATTGAAAACATAAATTAAATTCAATAAATTTAAAAAAGCCAACTGTTTGAATATATTACATATTAAATAAGGACAAACTATATAATTCAAACTTTTCGGAGACTAGATCACATGATAAAACTTTTAAAAAAAACACTTTAAATCATCGCTCTGGGTGCTTTATGCTACATTCATTTTATTATTTATTTATAGTACTAAAAATTAAATATGTTTTGAGTAACACTGACTTAACATTATCAACATTTCTCTTGTAAATAGAAAAATGAGAGGTGGTTGAAGGGTAGTTTACCCATCATGCTATTTTAACCCATTAACAAACTACGTTAGTATCGATTACGTGACATGCCCACCCCACCTTCCCCCACTCCCCCACCTCTCATCACCTCCCCCACACCACCACCAAAATAATTCATTGAAATAATACAATCTATGGTTAAGAGATAAAAAAAATATGTTACAATTATTTTGCGCTACTCCCCCATACCCCTTCATCATTCCCCGTTCTTCCTATGACGTGTCGGGATCACCTCCACTCTCCAACTTCTCCCTCCTCTCCCTACTTCCACATAAAGCAGCATTGATAGTAATTGTGGGAATTATTGTTAAATAATTTTCAACGTTGACGATCACTTTTCCACCATTCATCATGCATCAAAGTCACACACGATCGCATATTCTCCGAATAACAGAATTTATTTTCAACAACAGTGTGTGTTACCATTTTGTGTGTGGGAATCCATCTACAGGACGGCCATAAATTCTGGACACATAAGTAAGGGCAAAAAAAAAAGACAAGAAAAACGGTACACCAATAATAACAGCTGTTTGTGTATTATGTGAAATTCAAGAGTCAGGAATCATCTTAAGCAGCTCATCATGAAGAGCTGCGCTAAGATTAATAGGGGTGAAGTGTTAATGGACCGAGTTCATGATAATTTTGCTCACCGAGTAGAAATTTTCATTTTCAACCAGAAATAAAATATAATTAACATTAACATTTTTTAAATGTATTTTTATATTTGTCTGCATTAAAAACACGTATAAGTACATATGTATTCGACTATTTTTGTGTATCTATATATTTGCTTATGTGTATAGACTTTAAGGCCACCCTGTGAAGAGGGGCAATATTGTTATTAGTTATTATAGCCATTCTATTGGAAGCTAGTCTATACGAGCCAAAATATAAATCACTGATTAAAGATCGCTTCACCTCAACAATACTACCAGTGTATAGATGACTTTTTTTTAGGTTTTGTTACGCTACTTCGTGGATTCCATTCGCCCCGTGACGTATTATGAGAGGAATTGGGCATTGTAAGTGCTCACAAAGTGACGCTGGTGAATAGTTACTGGTACGATGAATTGTCTCGCAAATAATGCGCATTCAACAATCACCGTGGTTCTATGTTTCTGTAAATACCTTTGTAACAGTTGTAGGATTTATAAAATTTTATTTAAAAAACGGATTTTTTTTGTCTTAACACCGTATACATTTGATGTGACTATTTTTTAAATAATTTAAATTAATCGTCGCATTTGTATCATCATTGAATTTCTAAATAAAACTGACCTTGTGGTATAGTGGTCAGAGTCCCTGGCTATTGGCCACCTAGAGATCCCGGGTCTAGTTCCAAGCTAGTCGCTAAGCACCACGTGAGTGGCTTAGTTAGTTAACCCGCTAGTTTTGTGTTTCACTAGACTGCTGAGGATGGGGAGATTAAGATTAGTATCTCGGTAGGGTAAACTGTGGGTGGTTTTTCCTAGATGGTTTTTCACTTTCCCTCCACGCAAATGCGGGTTCACTTCCTCTGAATCCAAACGTCCCAATTCCTAACCCATTGGCGTAATTATTACTTAAGCGTATAACCCGAATGGGTAGTAAGACGTGGTGCTAAATTAATTAGCCGTAACTAAGGGATTTTCACGAAAGGAGAATAATTCCCATGTTCCCCAGGTTTTAGTTAGGATTAAGCTAGGTTAATATATTAATTGGCTTTAACCAGTAATATTTACTACCATCATCCTCTCACCTAATCGGGTGATGGAAAGAGCCTCCATGGAAAGGATGCACGGTTGTACTGTACATTATGGTGTCCCCTTGGAAACGGTACATTGATACTGGCTAATCTTCCCGCAGACTGAACTACAAATTGACGTAGCGCAGGCACTCCAATATTAATATTTATAGATACAAGACCTTCATACTAATTTAACCTATAACAATTAGCTCTACATATTCTCTGCGAGGGCCAGGAATTGTGGTTGGCCTACCGAATCAGTAAGTCGAACATACATTATCATAATTAGGCATCTAAAACCACCTAGGTGGTGTAGTTAACTAACACGCTAGTTTCGTGTTGAGCTAGACTGCTGAAGATGGAAAGATTGTGGTTATAATCTCGGTCGGGTGAACTGGGGTGGTCTTTCCTAAATGGTTTTCCACTCTCCAGCCATGCAAATGCGGTTCACTTTCTCTAAATTCAACCTTTGCAATCCTGATCCATTAACGTTGTTAGTAAATAAGCGTATAGCCCAAACGGGTAGGAAGAGGCGGTGCTAAATAAATAAATAAATGAGTTTATATGACCTTACAGGTTAACATCTGGTGTGACTTTTAGTCGTTGAGATGTTCACGCGGTATTCATGATTTGTAGTTCACTGCTTAAGTCCCAGGTGCTGATGATTACGCTAAGTTAGTCCACATGTATCTAGGCTAAATAAAATCTTTCCTTTTTTTTCTATTAGAGGCTACAATATATTAGACCAATAATCCGAAAACACAGTATTTCTACATGAACATATTAAAAGTGCACTTTATTACAGACATAATACCCGCATCACAGAAGAGGCGTAGACTAATATTCAACCATTTCTAGTCTGATTTGACAGTAACAGGGGTAGGAGGAACGATCTTGGTTGATAAAATTTTCGAATTTACTTACTTTTTTTTTTACTTTCATTACTATTTCCTAGATCAGTTTTTTAATCGTACCATATATTTTCCACCGCAGGATTGCTAGACCTGTCTTAGCTTCTTTCAAATTTACTAAAATAGGTTTTTCATAATAGACTTCCCACTCATCCTCCAAACCAACACTTCCTTTGAATTCTATCTTCCATATCCCTACCTCACTAGTGTCATTAATGTGGATTTTCTTGACAACTATGTGTTTTAACATATACATTATATCAAAAAGATACTCACAAACTAACCTAATATAAAAGAGATCAACTCTTACTACTCACTCATATTTAGCACCTGCAGATATACCTCATCTATGGTATGATTATAAGTAAGTGACAGATAGAAAAGTGTTCTTTATTACAAACATTGGCTGAAAGTAGCTGATGCCAAACTATTTGGAAATAATTATTGGTAATATAGTATTACTAAGAAAATAAATATTATTTCTGGATAAATTGAAATTAGCTACTTTCAGAAAATGTTTGCAATTAAAAACCTGCTGCTAGCTTTCACTTACCTACACTCTTGCCGTATATAGGGTATATATACTAATTAGGTATAAGGATAAACCTGCATAAATAATTAATATCTTAATCAACACTGTCCGGAAACAAACTAGGGTCCTCCTAAAATTGTGGTCAGCTACTCTTCTAACCACTTACACATTAGAATGGTCTCAAAAGGGACATAAATAGTAGTTATTTATTTAAATAAAATTTATACTTTAAGAACACTTACACAAAATTAAACTTTGCTGCGCAAACCATTGATCACCCCATACTCAAGTGATATTAATGTCCACCCACAAACTGGATTATTTTATTAGTATTCTCTAGTGCCAGTGAGTGTGTGCCAGGCCAATAGCGACTTAAACGACAGTCAAATTCAAATAGGAAGGTTTCTCATGTTTGATTTCCATGTCCAGGTGTCATTTTTCAGTTAAAAGGAAAGAATACTAAAATTTTACCAATGTTGACCAGAAAAAAGATAATCGTTATTTCTCAAAGATAACTCTTTACAAAATCTTTCTATCGCAAATAGTTATGAGGCAAAACTCTCCCTGAGATTATAAAATCTATATTACATCAACATAATGAATTAAATTGGTCGTCCGCATCCATAGTAACTAATCTCAGCTCTTCCGAGTCTCTACTTGCAAAATGTTGATCATTCTGTCATGGTCTACATGTACGAACGGATTCAATAAATTTTCAAAATATGTATCGGTGCAGGTGAATTAGACATTTTTATACTTTATCGATTACATAATTTATAAGAAAATCTTTTTTAATGGGGTTTTTGTAATGGCCTTTCCAAACAATATATTAAAAGTTCTGTTCTAAGCCCACCATCTTGTAAAATGGAGATCCAAACTGTACCATTCTTTGGGTTTTTGCTGTTATCTTGGAAACGGTTGACCTTAGGTAAAATATGATAAGGACTAGATATAAATTGAATAACATTTCCTACAAGACGATAATATGGTCATTTCACTGTCAAAGAATAAAAATGGTGTTTCCTAACCCAGTTAGAATAGTCTGCCAGTCTGCCAAGCCCACCGAAATGCATACACCAACTGATCCTACAAGTGACACCATTTCTTCATTCATCACAGGGACCTGTTTAATATCGATTGTTATTTTAATATTTCTTAAACTATGATACATGTATTTGCAGTCATATGAAATGTAGGCCTATTTCAAGAAGCACACGACATTCCACTATATTTTTAGAAAAAAAATCATATCTAGTATATAGTAATAGATCTGATAAACAAACTAACGCAGATTTGAATGTTATGTTTTGGGTGCACCCGTTCGGGTTATACGCTTAAGTACTCATTACACTAATGGATTAGGAATTGTGAAGGTTGAATTTAGAGGAAGTGAACCCGCATTTGCGTGGAGGGAGAGTGGAAAACTATTTAGGAAAAACCCCTCCCCCCAGTTCACCCGACCTAGATTCGAACCTCGATCTCCCCGTCCTCGGCAGTCGAGCTCAACACAACTAGTGCATTAGATAATTACGCCACCGAGGTGGGTCATTCTATATAAACCTTTAAATCACAAAATTTTGTTAAGAATATGCACTAACATGCATCCAGGGAGAGGAATGTAAATCACAGTAAATACGCTACCAATCCTACCGCAGCCAATTATGAGCAACCCATGCAATCCGTATTGCTTTGAAGAGGTCAAACTCGCATCGGTTGGTCGCATCGTCTAACACGTTACTCTCGTGATAGACTGGATTGTAGGTGACGGGAAGGTTGGGGTTTGACTGGTAGATCGGTATTACTGAGGCTGCTTTATTTTTTTAACTAAGTAGTTTCCCCACTCTCACTCCATGCCTTTAAGATGCTACCTTACTCATCCCTAGCTTAACTAATGTGTGCATCCTGAAAGGGTATTTAAATGTAGGGAGAATAAATGTATAAAGGTATTTAGATTCGATCAGAATATAGCGTATGAATCCTAAAACAAGTAATGAGGGAATTTCCCCAACACGGGTCAAATACAACGGGGGATTGGAATATGTGTGATTGTGTGAGGGGGTGTACCGAGAATGGGTGGTTCTGTGGGATGGGGGTTGTATATATGTGTGGTGTAATCGGGCTTGGGTAAGGGGAGGGTAGCACTTCCTGCCAGGCACACTGGCTATTCCCCGAGACCCGATACCGCCAAAATGGCCGGCACGCCATTTCCTGTGTGTCCCGCGCGCCATTGTGGCGATGGGGCGTATCGGGTGCGACCGGAGGATGAGGAATGGATAGAGGGTGGTAGAATTGAAGGGTGTGTAGGTGAGTCCAACCGCGATTGTATGGAGGTAGAGATTTGTGGGGTAAAGGGGGTTGGAGGGGTTGTAAACCCTTCCCTCAGTCGCTCACTCACTGCATAACATTCTGAATAAAGAAATCAAAAACGTTCTCCTCCCACCTTTCACCCCCTTCAGACAGAGCTCATGGTGAGCTCCAAAACCAGTTCACCCACCCCAGAAGAAAAAATCCCTTACATCATCATCAGATTAAGAAAATCTGTAGGGTTGAAGGTTTCGGCGTAACAGCAACCAAAGACACTTGAGGCTTGATGGGGCAAAGGGTAACTGGCCTCGGGGTTTAGTGTCCAAATAGCCTGGATGCTGATAAAAGATCCCGGGATTGATTCCAAGCTGGTACTGGGGGATTTTTCTCGAAGGGGTGGTAATTACCATGTTCACAAGGGTTTGGTTAATTAGCTTAAGGTAGGTTAAGATCTCGATTAACCCCATACGCTCATATTCACTATCATCATCCCCTCATCTCAACATGAAATGGGTGTACAATAATTAATACATTCAGGCGTCCCTTAGGCCATTGTACATTAGTACTGGCTAACTTTTTTGCAAACCAAGCTAGAGATTGATGTAGCCCAGACACGCCATTATTATTGTGGCTTATTGGTTAGCGCTCTTGACCTTGACTCGTCAAGCCAGTTTCATATCATATCATTTTGCATTGTAGTTTACCATATTCTTTTCATGTAAGTTCTGACCCAGTTCTTTAAACTGTATCCTTATTATCAATTATTCTTATTTTATATTTTATAATTAGCTAACATTCAGTAATAAAAGAAAATTAGACTTCTTTAATTTGTTTCAAGATTTAATTTTATTAATATAACTGAACAAGCAGGGGAAAACAAATTTAAAAGAGAGGGATTTTGTAAGTCTTTCTCCAAGGTTATCTATTCTTTTAAAAAAAAGTTATTTCATGGCAGGATTGCACTAGTCTCTTCTGTAGGGATTCAAAACATGTTTGTGTAATCTACCGAGATAAATAGCATTCTGGATGTTGGGCATGATCGATTAGTGACGGATGAAATTGTATTTAGCTATGACACATTAACAATATATTGTAGCACACTTCAGTATATGTATGGTCTAAGGCTTCACCCTCACAATAGACTAAACTGCTGATGACTAAGATATTGGGGTTCGATTCCAGTCAGGTATATTGAGAGGGGTTTTCCTAAATGTTTTCCAACTCTCTCTCCACGCAAATAGTGGTACTCTTTCTCCCAACTAAAACTTCCTCATCTGTAGCCCATAAGAGTGATTACTATATAAGAGTATAACCTGAATGGGTTGTAAGACGCGATGCTGAAAAAACAACATGGTGTAAGCAAATAATATAACTTTGTGTAACCAGTGTAACATGTACTGTAAATCAACCTATCTATACCTCACACAAATCCACCCTTAGTAAGCATATACTAGATTCGAAACGCCGTTTTGCACAGTTTATTTATCTTCTGTTTTTACTATAATTAGGACTATTCCACTTAAAGAATAGTTATGTGATTGAGTTTTTAAATAAATGAGCCAGTAATTGAATGGAATATAAGAGTACAATGTAGGGAAATAAATTCTAATTCAATCGGGTTGCTTTAAAATCTTGGCAATTTTTATTTAATTTGTAATATAGTGTATTTTTTATCGTTATAAATCAATTGGGCATCGAATACAATATTACGATATTGAGCCTATCAACAACATATACAAAATATAAACAAAAATACACAAGGCAAAATATAAAAATACACTTAAATTACTTACGAACTATAGAAGACTTTTCTGGAGTAGATATGAATTTTGTAGAAATATTTATGTATATGCTACTAAAAGAAAATGTTTGTTTGCGTAAAGTCTACGGATAATTCACTAATTGAACGATCGTTCGAATTTGCCATCGCCTTTCTAACATGCATTAGCATTTCTTCCTTTAAATTTAAAATAAAAAACGGGATAGTCTACAATATCAATTTTTCCTATTTTACGATTGATCACTTTCTCTAAACTCTTTTAACCAGACTTTTTTTTTTCAATTTGTGATGTTGCTCGTAACTTTTTTTTTCCACTTTCCTCCCAATTTTATTTTAAGAAAAATCTGAATCCAAATCTAAAAAAAGGGAAAGTATTCATTCTTCATTCCACTATCCACCCGTTAAATCCTCTTAGAAAGTTGGTATCCGCTTTTCGATTAGTTTCAAAGTTGTGTTAAAATAAAATGGAACAGATTTCGATATTTTTTTAAAGTTACATAAATAGATTATATCTTAGTATAACTTTTTAACTCAATACTAAAATATTTATTCAAACTAATATTGTTTGATATCTTAACTAATTAAATTTTTCTAAGTAACTTTTTCACCTATTTACTACTGTTTTTTTTACAAAACGTTTCACTACACTTAAAGGCATACGCATATGTACTAATTACGTTAGTGTGTTGTAAGGTTGAAAGGAAAAAGTGTATACACATTTGTTGATAGTAAGGGCGGAAAACAATATATGGAGAAAAAAGATACCCTCAATACACACAACTGGGATTTGAACCTCGATATCCCCCTCATTGTGACATCATATATTAAACCATTCTAGCACTTAATGAGGTATCCACCACTTTTGAATGTTCTTAAATATTAATAATTCACACACTTCAATATACGCGTAATTATTATGGGGTAGTTATAAATGCATATTATCTAAGTAATTGTAAACATTGACTTTAACCTTTAAAGTACACTTTAACTGGATTACAAATGAAAGAAAATAGATGTAGTAATGTTTAGAGTGTCGATTTTCTATATTTGTCCATTCAACTAAAGGCTAATTATTGACTTATCTAAGTATTAGTGATAAGAAAGATAGTTGAGAGAAAACGTACTAGCATCAGCGTGGATAGGAGGGAAAACACAATTAAAATAATATTGGAAAATTACTCGCCAGTGCATATAACCGATATTTTAGCCCTATTCTCCCTCATCTGTGGTGATGAAGTGCAATGTGAGTCTAACATCTTTGACTTATCGACCACTGCTGCTATTTCTTTCCAAGAAATTCCCCCCAAGTGGGGAAACATAAACCATAGCGCTGTATTTTATACAATACAATTTAGATAAAATGTGTGAAATTTCTTGTTTTCATGGGTTTTTTATTTTTTGATCATTTAAAGCTGCATTGGAACAAATTGATATTAATTTTAAGAACAAATTATATTCTTCTCTAAATCATATTTTCTGACAAATCACAATACTTTACTAATGTAGATATGAAATAATACAATGCAGATTTGAGTCAATTATAGCCTAAATTATAATGTGATATTTTCAAACAATTTCATATTATTTTCTTGATATTTGAAAAATTCTATCAAGTTATTTGCGTTATTACAATATTATAAATGAGTGTAATAAAATAAATGAATCAGAAAAGTACATCAAATGATAATTAGAATAATAATTTCAGAAAATTATGTTGCATTTCTATTTATCTAAATCTTATTTTCCACCTAATTTGAAGCGTTATTATCTGGTCCCATATTTCATTCACACCGTTAAATCTAGACCTGGGAATTTAAGGTTTTTTTAAACCCCCCTGTGCTCCAATTGGAACATTGGGGGACTCGCGCTTGCACACAGAAATGGAGGATTTTGAACTAATAAAACTTTACCCAACTCTGACGAAATTGCTACCGAGGATTAAAGAAATTGTTTTCGACGGAGATTTACTTTATATCCGATATAGAGCCAAGATATTTTAAAAGACCTTTTATAATTTTGTTAGAAGTAATACGCTTGGAGATTTAAAAAAAAAGTAGGTCAGTAATTTAACTATTTTTTTTATTTTTTCTACTATAATTTATAAAGCATGTTCGACAGATATTAATTTCAGATTAAATGATTTTCTTCACTATATATATTATCCATGCAGTGTCTGCATGTTTTTCCAGGGCTCATTATTCCCCTTTCCGATACCCTAGATCAGTGGGGTACAACTGGTGGACCGTGGGCCAAATGAGGCCCGTGGTCACCTAAAATGTAGCCCTCGCAGTACACTGGAGAAAAAATTAAATGGAAACACCCGGTGGTAGACGTGAAATAGGTGATAATAAAAATACAAATATTTATTTTAAAATATTATGATTGCATTTTATTATGCATTTATTTGATTGGTAAAAATATGTATAAATATGATATTTACAGCGCTAATATATTTCGTGACAGTGTGGGTACCTGCTTATTTCATAATACATTTTTGGGAAATTAATACTTTTTACTTAGCATTAAAATTTGAAAAATTCTACCAACCAAAAATACAACTTTTGTCTAAGTATTGAAAGTAATTATTTATTTAGTGTTGCTTGTGAGCCTATATTAAATTTATGAGACTACTAAATTTATTTTCAACCAGTGGTGAAAACTGATAATCATATTTGAACCTCGGGACAAAAAACGTTGAAATACCCTCCACTATATAGTTAAAATTTGATTTAGAACCTATTAAACACGCAATCCTAATGAGATAAATGAAATACGTCAAATCCAAAAATGGTGGCCGCAACATACAAATTGAGTTCTAAATATCTGAAATTTGGGGCGCTAAGGAAAATAAAATTTTTATGAGAAAAATGTAGGATGTTGAAGGCAACGTATTCCAGATATTATGGAAAAGTCATGGACATAAATCATACTGCCATAAAAAATATAAAGTTACAAACAACAGCAAACAAACTTTACGCCAAATTGGAAATTCCATCTTTCCGAAAAAGGCCTTACCCCAGGTTTTATATATTAAGGTATATATATTAATATGTTAGTTATTGTATTTATTTCTAGTATCTTAATTACTCATAGTTATAAATACAGAGTTTATAGATTTAAATTTTGGTTGGTCTTCATTTTGGGAAGATTATTTTATTTAATCATTCTTAATATTTTTCACAACTCTAGATAGCTAATTAAAACTAGGGGTACAATAAACATAATTTGGTTCCGTTGACGCTAATAAGGGTGCCTCGTTAGTAATAGCTACCTCGAGTACCAACTTTTAATTATTCTATATAGATTATCTAATCAACTCAACTCAATTTGAATCCATGAAAATTCTAAAACTTAGCTCAAATCTGTAAAAATTTGTAATAATACAGAGCCTTTTCCTTTAGTATGTACAGAATACTTTTCTTGAATCATTTAGCTCTCTGTGAAAACATAATTACATAGCTCAATTTAATTTATTTGTAGCACGATCACCATGGACTCAACAGATATGCTTTCCCTCCGAAGAAAGTTTTGACATAGATTTAAATTTCTCAGTAAAAGTCCGTTGACCTTGGCCGGTTTTGAATCCTCGAAAATATTGAGCCCTGAAGCGAGTACTTTATCCTAAGACCATCGACGCCACATTATCTATTTTCGAGAGTAAAAATGAAAAAAATAATTATTTAAAACATCACTTTTCCGGTCATGTTTTTAAAGACTTTATTTTCCTCTACATATATCGAACTTAAAATGTCTTCCCCCACAAAACCTCCGCCAACTTAAGTCATGTAATCTAACTTTTTGCGGAATTTCCATATATTTTATAAGACACTGTAGAAACTTTTTATGAGTTGAATCCTAGTCTTGTAGGTGTGGAATACAAATGTCCTCTGCAAAATATTTTGCGAACAGGGTGTCCTCTAAAAGTTTGAACCACGGTTCATAGATTGTGCTGACTTTTTAACTCTCCCAACTTGAGGAAACTTTTCTTGAAGTATGCCTGCATTCAAAAAAAGATTTTCTTTCCAAAGAAGTTTTGGGGTATTTCATCTGCTTCTTTCATAATGAATGGCAATTACACTTGATTTTTCTTTTTATCATTTAAATAAATGCTCCTTGTTCAAAACGACCTCAGGTAAACTGAATTATTTATAAGACTTTCAAATAAATTATTAAGTCACTGTCCTCAAACGTAAAATATTCCTTTTTAGGTAGATTCAAAAAAATGTAAATGAACGTATTCATTAGATGAATGAGCTCAGACCCACGTTCATCGTAGAGTTGAAGGAAGCATGTTTCACAAATAAATTAACGTATTTTTGTTTATTTAAATATATGTATTTTTAGAAAAAATATAACACACACTAACTGTTTAGAAAATACTAAATTATAAAGGCCCAATAATAAATCAATTTAGTTTAAATGTTGCACTCTTATATTTAATTGGTTCGATTTAAGATACACACTTTTTTATTTATAAATAAATAAACCGCAATTACTAGCAAAAATATTAACCAAAGAATTGTTTAAACTATTAATTATCCAATAGTTCCAATTACTATTAAATAATAATAATATATATTGGCAAATGTCAGAAGTTACAGAATAAATATATATATATATATATAGTATATATGTATTTTAAATTCATTATTTAAAACACAAAATCAAGGTACGACAATACGTGATCTCGTGCATAAAAAACTCCCATTTTAGAGATTCATCATTTCCATGGTCTTTATCTATACCAAATGGCAGATAAAAACAAATAAAAAACTGTTTCCAATAACTTTTAAGCTGGCTTTTGTGACTTGTAATCTTTTGTGCTTTTTTTTCAATAACAATTTTAGAGAAGTGCTCTAAAAAGATGAAAAGGGTGTGTAGGATGATAAAGAAAGGTTGGTTTTAAAGAGGGGGTGGGGAAAGATTTGAAATTCCTGAAGACTCAAAAGTCGGCGGAGCCTTTTATAAGAGAAGAAGCAGTTGTATTTTTAAAAAAATTCAAGCGCTCACTTGGTGTCTGATTAAAGTGTTGAAAAATAATAGAAGGACCAGGAATTTAGAGAGTCGTTGTGTTAATGGTAATTTTAATTTCTTGTAATAAATAATCTTATGTCCATTTTTAAATTAGTTATATGTTATTATTTATTTTTACCTAAGCTCTTATAACTATAATTAATTTTGGGTACTCCGCAAGAAATTTCCTACCTACTGATTTTATCACCACAGATTTTAATAATCTACTTAATTTTATTAAATTCGCAATTACCACTGTGAAAGTAGAAGTCCCAATATATACAAAAGTAAATTTTTTGCCCTTGCCAAGAATCAAACTCGTGATCCTTAAATATGTAATCAGACGTGCTTTCGACTAATGTAAAGATTCAAATTTATCTTTTCATCATATTATTGAAATAAAAGGAGCATTAAGGAAATTAGGGGTATGCATTAAGTCTAAATAAATACACACATCGTAGGATTGGCTTTTAATCGATCAGATCATAAATTGTGATTGATGTATTTCCTGTCATAGTCAATCATTTTACAGCGAGAAATATCACAAACACACACGTTGATGTGCACGCAAATTAAAGTGTAATTCTCATCTATTTTGGTTGGCAGATAATGGGTAAGTCATGGCTCATAAGGCTGTTAGGTGGTTTTTCCTCGTCCCCCCCCCCCTCCCCCATCCTTTCACACATAGCAAGAAAGTGTTTCACTTACATTGTCTCAATACTCTACTTGACTCTTCTCCCACCACCTGTCTTCACACGCACGCACGCACGCACACACACACGCACACACACACGCACGCACGGTTCCTTTCTTTGGCCCACTTTCCCTTTTACTCCAACATCATCGTTTCCATTTCCAAATCCACTATTAATTAACAAATTTTGACTTATCCATTTGCTACATTTGAAACAATTAAAATAACTGAATATCAATAAAAACATAGTTTGATACCAACGTGTTAGACTGGTTCAACAGTTTCCTGTCCTGCGAGATAAATACTCGAACTCAAAACTCCAAAGGGCTAAAATGGTTATTTTTCTCCATCCTCCTTTTGGGTAAATATGATGCATTAATTTGTTTAATGTACCACGTTCTAATATAAGTTCAGCCTATCGGCACCTTTAATTGTACTAATTAATTAGGTATGAGGAAGGTAAATGTACAGGTAATATTCCTATATTTTTGTGAGTGGATAGTAAAACTATCTAGGGATGAAAATTAAATAAATTAATAAATATCTAGGGAAAGTACACTCTCATATAATCGGATATCAGACTAGTATTAGAACCCCCAACCTAATCGTTGCCGGAAAACCAGAATATATTTTTGAGACTTTAGTCCACGTACCTAATTATGTGTATCGTTATTAGTCATTAAATTAAGCATTCCAATTTTAAAAATTTCTTACTCTTTATTTGACACTTTTTGTGCCAGTGTCCAGGATATAAATGAATACACTGAAAAACATTCGGGTTTTCCGATCTTGGGTTGATCGAATTTTGAATCCCAGTAGATTGTATTTATGGTGATTTTACAAAAATATGTTACCATACTAACTACAATAAATGTGTGTACACTTCATCTAAAATAACATGATACTTATCCCTGTTTAATTAGTGTAGTGTTTGCGTATGACCCAAACGGGTACTAATGTGAGATGATAAATGTATAGGTTTTTTAAAGCACCACGTCTTACTACCTGTTCAGGTTATACGCAAATGTACTAATTAGGCTAATGAGTTAGGGATGAGGAAAGTTGAGCTAATAGGAAGTGTTCTCGTATTTATCTGGATGGAGAGTGGAAAACCATTTAGGGAAAATCGTGAAAGTGGCGTTTAATAGCATGTGGCCATCGGAGCAGGTAATACAATAATGGTGAGGGCTTAGAACTTCTAGCCACTCCCCCCGGTTACGCCACTGTGCCTATCTTAATCTGACTATAGTGTGGCTTTAAATTAGAGTAAGATTCAAAATGGGTGACCTGGTGGTCTAGGGGTAAGGTGTCGGACTTCTGTACTGGGGGTCTGGGGTTCAATCCTCGGTCTCGGCACATATTTATCTGATTACCAAACCCTTCCTTCACCTTTTACCAGACATCTTGCTAATGTGAGGAATGCCAGGACTCCACCGTGGTTCGGATTCCACGTTAAACTGTAGGTCCTTCATTTCATCTCACAATCATCCTACCATTACACATTAGCGTAAGTGCGTATAACCCGAACGGGTGGTAAGACGCTGTGCTAATAACAACATTCAAAATGGTTCTTCATCACAATTCAAATGAATAACAAGTAATAATACCAAAATTGTGTTTGAGATACTTTTTCTTAGCCTGTGTAAATTGTTTCTGACAGTTTCCCCTGCGAATGTTTAGACATTACGTGCGTGAGTAAATTAATTTTTACCTTGTCCTTCTCATCTGTAGCCTGAATCCTTTTTTTTTTCTAATACGCCATACACATTTAACCTATTTTTGAAATGCCTTATTTTTGTTTTGTAGTCAAAAGAAGAGTAAGTTTAACATCGACCAAATCTTTACAGCTAAATTAAGATGTGTGTGGATGCGTCGGATGTTACTGTGGGTGGCATATATAATAATGTTTTAAAAACCTGTTTTAATTGTGAAAAGTTTACCAGACTTTACCAACTCATGTATTTGCTACTTGCTATTATTATTATTATTATTATTATTATTATATAACAAACCTCTCTTCTCATTTGCTAACTCATTTGACCTCTTGGTTTGGTGGTCAGAGCTTCTGACCTAGTAGTCCCGAATATTTTTTTTTTTTTCGAAAGGGAAATAATTATCATGATCAACAGTGTTTTGTTAAGATATGCATTGGCTTCACCCCTTCATATTCAATAACATTATCTTCTCACATAATCGGGATATGGAGAGATCCTCCGCGAAAAGTATGTGTGATTAGTACATTTGGGAATCCCCTGGGCAACGGAACATTATTACTTGATAATATTTCCTCAAACTAAGCTACAGATAGATGTAACCCAGACGCGCTATTATCATTATTAATATTATTTGTTAATTTACTATGTAATTTATTCAATGTGCATAAGTCTCTGTGCAGTTTTATTTATCTACTAACAAAAGTGAAATATGATTATAAATTATGAAATAAGTTCTACCTAACCTCTAATTTATCATCTCACTTATATAAATAGATTTGATTCCGTGTCTTCCCATCCATCTGCCTATCTATCCATTGGATTAGAGCAAAAATATGTAGATGGTGTTTGTGCAAACTTGATATTTAGATGTTATAAAGTCATGCCGTGTGGATTTGTTTCGATTTTTACTCTGGTTAAAAAGGTGACTTGGTGGTCTAGGGGTAAGGTGTCAAACTTCTGTGCTGGAGATCTGGGGTTCAATCCATGGTCCCGGCACAGATTTATCTGATTGCCAAACCCTTCCTTCCCCTTTGACAAGGCGTTTATTAATCACAAATTGTGAATGAATGTATGTAGTGCCAGGCCTCCACCGTGGTTCGGATCCCACGTTAAACTGTAAGTCCTCTATTTAATCTCACAATCACCCTAACACAACACATTAGTGTAGGTGCGTACAACCCAAATGGTTAGTAAGACGCAGTGCTAATAATAATTTTAACATTATCTATTATTATTATTATTATTAGCACCGCGTCTTACTACCCGTTTGGGTTATACGCATTTACGCTAATGTGTAATAATGGTAGTGGTGATTGTGAGATGAAATGAAGGACCTACAGTTTAACGTGGATTCCGAACCACGGTGGAGGCCTGGCATTCCCCACATTCACAATATGTCTTGTTGGAGGTGAAGGAAGGGTTTGGTAATCAGATAAATCTTTGCCGCGACCGAGGATTGAACCCCAGCCGCCAGCACATAAGTCTGACACCTTACCCCTAGGCTTCCAGGTCACCGACAATATAATTTTAACACAAATAATAATAATATTCCGGTTCAAATTAAGGGTATTTAACTAGTGTCTATCAAAATTTCGAAGTTATTTAAAAATATCTCTAGCGATTTCTCTTGAATGTATGGGCACTATATATAGGGAGAGTGCTCGACATAAAAATAACAATATATCCTGTTTTGGGGGCAAGGGGTTGTGGTTTAAGGGTAGTTTACTGATAGCTGATTAATGAGAATTCAAAATACTCAAAGAATAACTTTAAAGATTTAATTTAAAATGGGTATCTAGGAAATGTTTGCCATGACAAACAATACTGTATACTCTTATTTCGTTGTAAATATCACTTAATAATAGCTTACTAAAGAATGATTTTTAAAAATTTCAAAACTTTTGAAAATGCTTTAACTATATGACTTAAAATATGTATCTGGGAAGTGTTTTTACAATACAGAAAGATTCATTTAAGAGTAGTTTAGTGTTGTTTGGAAAAATAAAAAAAAATAGATTAAATAAGTTCAAATGATTTTTTTTAATGTGTCGATAGAGATAATTTCTAAGCTGCCAATTTCAAATAAAATTTGAAAAGGTTAAAATTGTAAAAAAAAAAAAAGTTACTGCTTTGGTTACCTTTTGTTTTTAAACTCATAATATACTTGCTGACATAGTTTACTGCACAGTTCAATTATCAAAAGTATGACCTTTCTATAAAATACAAACATATTTTTTGCCGCCAAAATTGATACAAATTTTACGATATTCTTAGTGTTATTGTATAGTTAATGACAATATATATCAAAATTAGCCGATATAAATCACAAGAACGGATGTATGACCCCGTGGAATAAGCTATACCTTTTCTATGTGTTGATATAAGGCCCTTTTTTTTAAAAATTTGACTGTGGCTGCGTCGTGTTTGGGCGCGCGACGCTATAAATTCATCATAAATCCACCACATTTTTTTAGTTTGTGACTTCTCAATAGTGTTCATGTAATGATGAAAAATAAAATTAATAAAACCATAATCATTGGGTACGTGGACATAACTTCACGCTAATTAGTTTTGGGTTGTTAATGATGGGGAGGTCAGTGTTCGAGCTCCGCGAAGGCACATTAATGATGACTTTCTTAAGAGGATTTCCCCTCTTTACCCAAGCAAATGTGGGTATATTTAATATTACTTCAACCATCCCCATCATAACTCAACGAGTGTGATTACATTAGGAGAACCCAGACGGTTTTTTTAGTAAGACGAGGTGCGCATAGTTTTGAAACTTTCAATTTTGTTTTAACTTCCTCTTTCCATACAAATTTTAGTACATTTTATCTTAGCCTTACTGATTGTATTAATCGTAGGACTTAAATATTTAAGTCTTATAGGGGTCTTTATTTCAACGGGAAATATTATTTTAATTAATCCAATTTAAAGCCTAATATATAATTTGATTTTAATATTTGGATTTAACCCCTTTTACTCCGTAAATCCAGGTTATATACATGTTCCTCTCGTGAGCCCCTCCTTGGGTTCTTGAAGTACAATGGGTTTGGGAGAAAGTTCCGTTTCCTTGCTCCTCCACGAACTCTAGTGTTCACCACCCCAAACTAACATACACAGTCGGAATGAAAGCATTGAATACGTATATTTTATTCTCTCCCCCTTAACCCTCAGAATTGCCTAACCTTCTTACTTTTATTGTGCGTTGTTTTGTAGTTGTCGTTGACAATCGTGCAATATGTTCGAGGTAAAAGAAAATAATATTTTTAATGTTTGATAACAACGTGATATTCAGTCTCTTTACATTAGACGTTTCAGTTGGTAACGTGAATATAAAAAGAATAACTAAGTTGGTGGGTTCGGGTTGGTTTCCACGTCCCGCTTAAAGAAAATGGAACTAACCTTGACACTAAAGGTACGTTTAGGTTGGGTATTTTTTCTCTTCCAAGCCCCATAACTTGTCTAGAATAGACATAGTCAAGTTTTGGCAAGAAATGGTGTAGCCACACAACGTTAAATATATTAAGAAATACTTTACTTAACTTAAAGATATTTTTTTAATATGTTACTTGTATCAGTGATTTTATTTATAATGGCGTCACATTTTTTTAGGCCCGCTTTGGTGGGCATATGATCCAATGTGCTAACCTTGCAATAGACTAGACTGCTGACCGCGGTAAGAACGAAGTTGGACCCCGGTGTGGCGTACTGAGGGTATTTTTTTACCTAAACGGTTTCCTTACTCCGCGTAAATGCGGGTACACTTCATATAAATTCTACCTTCCCCATCCTTAACTCATAGGTGGAAATAGTACGTATGCGTTTAACATGAACGGATAGGGAGACGTGGTGCTAAAAATAATGTTTGGATTTTTTTTTTCTTTTAACGAGAAGGATGGAACTCTAATCCCAGCTTTATGTACTTAAGATTGAGGTATTTATTACAAACTTGACCCCCTCCCTTCCCCTCTTTACTTAAATGTGAATATCTTTCCTCTAAATTTACCTTACAATCTTACCCTATTAATATATTCTGGGTGGGTAGTAAACAAAGGCCATGCAAAAAAAATACAGCAATAACCTTAACAGTTTTTTTTAAATATAATTAGTTAAAACCGAAAAGAGAGAATTTTATAGTATCTCAATTTATTTTGCACATATAAATTTTGGCTCAGCTTACTATCTATTACCTGCCTCGGTGGCGTAGTTAGCTAATACGCTAGTTTCGTGTTGAGTTAGACTGCTGAGTAAGGAGAGATCAAAGTCCGAATCTCACTCGGGTGAACTGGAAGTGGTTCTACCTAAATGGTTTCACACTCTCCCTCCACACAAACGCGGGTTCACTTCCTCTATATTGATCCTTCCCATTTCCTATCTCATTAGCCTAATTAGTATTTAAGCGTATAACCTGAACATAATTTTAAGTCAAAATAATTCTAAATAACATTTTTATAATTTTTTAATAATTTTATTTACCAAAACTCTTTTATCATTTTCATTTGACAGTATTATTATATTTACGAATTTCATATCTAAGGAATGAGAACCATCCCAACGAGTCAAGTTCTGTAAACAGCTTTTAGAACTTACCAAAAGTCCATTCACACAACAGACTAAAAGCTTTATTATGTAGCCCTATCCCTCCATTTTCTCATACAATATCTTTTCAGACCATTTTAGTAAATTCTCTTTCTATGAGGGAAGAGAACCTAACATTTAGAGGAGTCTATTTTTCTTCGTCAATCTTTTCTTTCCTGCTCATTTCCCATCGTGTGAGAAGGTCGAACGCCGATTAAGGTCCTTTTAAAAGTTGGCTGACTAATGGTGACGTGGTTTTTAAGTATTTTAAAAGAACTGGTCTTTTGCAACTGAAAGCACCCCTTTAAAAAATGTATTTATGGTCCTGCCAAGCTGAGATAGAAAATAAAAATTTAGAGTAAGGACGGCGATTTATCAATGTAAACTATTTTTGAAATAACTAAGTATTCTTTAATATATGTAATCTATGTTTGGAAAATATAAAATAGCTTCAAATTTTCTTAAGCTTTCAAGTACAAAATGAATAAAAAAAACTCTTTTGATCAATTGAATTTAAATTAACGTAAATCAATATTATTATTTCAAAAATATTATCACTTAATAACATAATATGTATGTTTGTACACTTATAAAGGGACCATTTTAATTGTGAGATTTTTATAGAATTTAGCATTTAAGAACATTTTTATTCAATAATGGCTTGTGGGATTTTTGAGTTCCAAAACATTAAAATTTTGACTCTTTTCTTCAGTGACAAACACATTAAATTCATTTATTCAAATTATACCCAAAATAATAATTGCACATGTTTACTTTATCTCTAACCCTCGGAGAGAGAATTATTGTGATCGTCAAAAAAATCAAACTGAAGATTTTGATAAACGTTCACGTTTCATGGCTCCCTGAAAAAGAAAAAATTGTTATTGAGTTGCCATCTCTCTGTATCTTGGACTAGAGCCGAAACCATTTTACTGATCGGGCTAGAGCTTGGTATATAGGGCTCAAGTGCCCCTTAAGAGTTTTTTGTAATTAGATAGCTAACCCTAAAGTTAATGATAGTTTACTGAAGGTCAAACCGAGATAAAATCGATTTTATCAAAATCCGTTTAAACTATTTTTATTAAATTTTGTATCCAGGTATTGTGTATCACTACAAAAAAAATAGTAACTCTAATTTTCTCAAGAAAATGAATTTAAGAGCACTTTAGAAAATCGTAAATATTTAATCATAATCTTATATCCACGACTATATCAGATACGATATAATTTGTCATGGTAAAGTTGTAGTACTGTTAAAGTTAACAATATTTTAATCCAGCATATATTTTTATAGAACAAATAGTTTCTGATCTATAAGCGAAGATATATATTTTTCATGGAGTACTTAGAAATATTAAATTGATTGTAACGCTCTTTGGTGGACAGAGCTACTCCTCTTTCTCAATGTTTCTGTAACAGTATATAAATACATTTATTCTCATTGATGGAGTGTTTTTGCGACGGTGTACATTATTACATTTCACAAATTTTACTAGTTTTAGTAAATGTATCTATTTTAAGATTAAAGATAGAGAAAATCTGGGTGGTGTACCGTACAATTTATTTATATAAGCTAACTTATAAAGCTAGTGCATAAATTGTATTTTCATTTTTCTTCAAAGTTGATTAATACACATTACTTTCGAGATTTTTAAAATTAAAGAAATTAACTTACTATACCTAAAATAATAAACATAAAATAATAGTTTCTAAAATAATAGCATTATGTTTGCATTTATGAAGGTTAGGGCAGAAAAAATATAGGCCTATAATAGATTTTTTAAACTCACAGGATTTTGGGATTTGAGATCTGGGTACGCTGACTCTCTCCTAAATATAGGTTTTAAAATATCCTACTCACTTTTCAGAATAGGCCTATAGATTAAAATAATTTTTCATATATATATATATTTTAGTACCGCATTCAAAATTAAATGCATATTGTTAGCATATACAAGGTTTGACTAATTTTTTACTATTTAAAAAAAAGTTTATGTTTAATACACCATTGTGTTAATAATGCTAAATCTAGTATTTTTGTTAAAGTTATCTTTTTATGCCTTTTATTTAATTTAGTAAAATGTAAGAAACCAACTTTTTTTTAAATCTTAAGATAAAAGTCGATTTTCAGATACCTCTTATCCATTTAACTAGATACACCCATATCAAAATTTGAATGCAACCAAGTTCACCATTTATTTAGGATATTGCTTAGCTAAGAGACTTTGATAAGAAGAATGATTGGTGATTATTTGTATATGGGCATTATCCTAGTAAAGTTCTTGGAAATAAATTTGAAGGTACTTTACCTACGTTTATATAACTATGGTAAAACAAATTTAAATTAATTAATGGAAAGGTCACTTTAATGAATATACTGTCTAATTTTTCAACTTGAAACATTATTATCACAGCATTAAGCCACATAAAAAAATCAAAGTCAATCCCTTTATCGTAATTTTTCCAACTACCTTACCATAAACTGATTCAAGCTTAATTTCATTTAGAGATTAAAGTAAAATTATACAATGGGATGGAAGACTAATCTGAATTAAATGAAGGAAATTATTTATAAGATTCTATTTCAGCCATCCATAGAAATATTTTTAGAATCACAAAAAAAAATCAATTAATCTCGTCTGTGAAAAAACTTAACGCCTTCTTCTTATCTAAAGTACTTCGCACTCCTCCATCGACGGCAAGTTTTCACGCACGTTCGTCACACGTGTGTTTTGTCAAGGATATGATCCATCCGCCCCCATATCTCCCTTTCCATATCTACCCCTACCCCCTCTTTACCAGAACAAACTTTTGCTAGGTACACACGATTGTTTATATTACCGGGATGAGATGTTGGGCTAGTGAGAGAAAGAGAGAGATACCCCCTATCCTATCTCTATTTCTCTTTCGCTATTTAAATGGTTTCTCTTGTAACAAATCCCCGCCGCGCGATCATCCATCAGGGAGATAGGCACAGCGACCTCACCCCCCACCTACCATCCACCAACCCTTCCTCCCCAAC
>CABEEJ010001801.1:82803-135433 GCA_901482245.1 Timema douglasi | reverse complement strand
CATACATACATACATACACACACATACATACATACATACACACACACATACATACATACATACACATACATACATACATACATACATACATACATACATACATACCTACATACATACATACATACATACATACATACATACACTTCAAAAACATCAACCCAACAAGTCATACACGCACTTTTATTCTTAAAATTCTTAAGTGTTTCTCTTTTTCGCAAATTTGTCTAAATCATTTAGCCACGTCTTACATGGCCTACATATTTATTTTAATTCACACACTCTACCTTCATTTATTTGCTTGGTCACTCGATCCACATATTCACGCAAAACTACTATCAATTATTAGTATGTATGGGGTGTGGATATTCGTAGATTCTTCGTTCACAACCTCTTGTTTGGTTTTCTAGGAAAAATATTTGTTTATCAGAAATGAAACAAACATGGGATATTAAGGGCTAGTAAGAAATGGAGAATGGAAATTTTCACAAGTCAAATTGGCACACCCAAATCATTGATCTAATTAATAAGTAAAATATTTAACACACGATACAATAATATGTGAACCCAAAGAGTGTTATACACACCAATATCAATATTTACATCTCACAGGTCACATGAGTTTCTCTTGCACTGCATGTTCCCCAGGATACATATCCAGCCGAACTCCCTCGTTGTCCAGTCTAATAATAATATCCTGTACCAGTCCCTGTCCTGGGGACTGACCCGTGGAGCTCCAGGAGATACCATACACACACCATCTACTGACACTACCATTCACCAATCCTGAATCGTTATATCTTTGTTAACACGTCATTTGGACACACTCAACTCAACTGATTGCAGCCAAGTCTGCACAAAGTGCTCCTATATTAAACTGAACGGACTGAAAAGAATGTACAGCTTAGATTGTATTCATAGTTTAGGCCACTAGATTACGGCGCAAAGGGGATAGAACCACTGGGAATACCCAGACGCAGATGGGAGGATAAAATCATAATGGACCTGAAAGAGATATGGTCTATTGATGTAGACTGGATATAACTAGTTCTAGATAGAAATAGATGGTTTAATTATGTTAATGCGTCAAGGACCTTTCTAGTTTATAATACTATCGAGTAAGTACCTGTACCGTCTTCAAAATATAATAAAATTACCACATAAAGGGAAAAAAGTTTTTCCTTATAGAGGTATAAAGTAAGTAAGGGTGGGCTACTCAAATTGTGGGTGTTCAACAAACGGAAACCACAATATTAATACACCGAAACATATATACAACATAAAGTGCTGTAAACACTATCAAGATTTTGTACGAGAAAAATAAGTCGTCCATAGTTTTGCCAAAATATTTCTTTATTAATTTAACTTTACAAACCGTTTAAAGTCAATAAACACCCATTTCACAAAGTATATTTTAGAGAGGTTATAGTAATATTAATGCATATTTTATAGTGATATTTTATATCCAGATGTTCGGTTATGACCCTATTTAAAACTATGTTTTTTGGTCTGAGGAAGGCTAAATTACTTACCATTATTCTTAATTTCTAAACTGCAACATTTCACATACAATGTCGTTTAAAATGAGTTAATATTATGTTTTTGAACATATAATTTTTTTATTTGTAAAACTTTAAAGCGAAAAATTTTCATTTCAATGTATTCACCCTTCACTTTTATTTTGGTGCGAAACATATATCTTAGAGTAACAAATATTCCAAGAGGTCAGAAATTCTTCAAATTTTTCTGTCTCTGAGCTCAAGTAAGCAGTACCTATAATGTGGTTGAGTGGTTGAGTAATTTCACAATTTGCACTAATATTTAATACAGCTTATCAGCCATTTGGTATAGCTGTCAGTGCACCTGGCCATGAGTCTAGGGGTACCGGGTTCGATTCTCGGCTGGTGGGTATTTTTCCCGAAAGTGGGATTACCCCAACAATCACCAGGTTTTGGTTAGTCAGGCTTAAGTTAGGTTAAATGTTTCCACTAGTTCCATACACTCATACTCAGTATCACCCTCATATTCACTATCATCATCACCTCATCACATCAGGACACGGAAAGAGCCTCCGTGGAAAGGATGTACGATTAGTACATTCTCTTAAGGTCAAGGCTCAAATCTGTGCCGGGTGGTTAATCCAGAATTATTTGATCGTAATTCAATCATTCTTTTCCCTGTCCCACTATTGTTATTAAATTCTGATAGCCCAAATAAGTAATAAGATCCATTACAAACATTTAATTTAAAAATTGCAGACTGGTAAAAACCTTTTTAGTAAAATGTTAACCAATCAAATAAAATATTTGGTAAGACATGTAATCATGACAAGTTTTCTTTTATAATTTCAACACAACGTCTTACTACCCATTCCGAGTATACGCATTATGTAGTAACTACGATAATATGTAATGGATGAGTGAAGTTGAATTTACAGTAACTATACCCACATTTGCATGAAAGGAGAATATAAATACATTTAGGGAAAACCACCCTCCGTAGTCCGAGTCACTATATCACCGTCATGAGCAGTTCAGTTGCTAAAGTGACAACATAGACCATTCGACCATCTAAGTGGGTAGCTTTCTTTTAAAAAGATTGATTATGATCCTGGTCATCATCCTAAACAACTTCTAGCCACTGGCTGGGTCTGTTTGGAACATAAGCCTCTTCACTGCCTCCTTTCCTCCCTCTAACTTGTCCCAGTCCTCTCCTCTCTTCTTCACACTCCTCCTTACCCCCTTCAGCCACCTGTCCCTTGGTCTTACTATCTGCCTCCCAGCCCCACCTCCAAATCCAACATCCTCTTGGTCATCCTTTCCCTCTCCATTCTTCTCACATGGCCATACCACCTTAGTCGTGCCTTCTCTATCCTGTCCTGAACTGGCTCTTCCTTTACTATTCCTCTTACTCTCTCATCTCTCATCCGGTCAAATTTTGTCACATTGATCCTGCTTCTCAGAGATCTCATTTTTCCCTCCTGCATTCTGCTTCCATCCTGTTCCTTCATTACCTACGTTTTTGCAGTGTACGTCAATATTGGTAGGTAATAGGCATTTTAGATCACTCCTTTGCACTCCTTGCTCCAGATGAGGATTTTCACACTTCTGAAAAATACCTCTGCCTGCTAATGATAAAATAAATTTGGTTAAATTCTATATTTCTCTAATATCACTATTGTTGAACGGTGAAAGTCTTAATAATCTATTTTCGTATGTCTTCTAAATATTCAGGATTTTTCAACTGTTCACGCAGCACTTAACTCACTGCTCTCTTTTTCTCTCTAATATAAATATATGTTTTTTATTTCACTTACCGATTTTTTTTTTCTTTTTCTAAAATGCAAATCACTCAATTAAAGTGGTATTTGTGAAACAGCAGGTGTCGTGTGTGAGCCGGCCCAGGGGTACGACTCAAGTTGGCCACCCTGGCTAAGCCCCGGGGTGCTACACGTGGAAGCCATGAGGGATTTGTGAGGGGAGGGTGGGGCGAGGTCTGTTCAGGAATTCTTCTCGCACATAGCTTTACCTACACTCTTCGTGTCCTATTAAAATCTCTTCCGCGATTGTTTTCTACGCAGCATCAACTTCCTTCAGTTTCTGAGTGGAAGGGAAGGGGGGAGGGACGTTGAAGTCCTAATATTGAAGATTCTTTCAAATTCTTTCAATTTACATAAATATATATATATTATTAACTTCCTGTATTGAAATGTTCCATTCTGCCTAAATACATTAAACGACTCACTAAACGATTTATACTGACAAAAAACATTATAAAATTTAGTTATTTTATCACCCGCTTCGGCAGATGCATGGTCTAATGTGCTAATCTCACATTAGACTAGACTGCCGATGTGGTGGAGATAGAGGTTTGAATCTCGGTTGTTTGTACTGAGGGAAGTTTTTATAAAATGGTTTTCAACTCTCCATCCACGCAAATCCAGGTACAATTATTCTAAATATAACCTTCCTAATACCTAAAATCATAGTACATAAGCGTATAACCCAAGACACAGTGCTAGATAAACAGTTGTTTCATTGATTTAAGAATGCACTCTCCATTTTGAAAAATATTGTAGCTCACCGCTCATCCACTTAACCTAGGAGAACACACAATCACAATTCAATCAAGAATCTTTATAGCTTATAAATTACAATTACCTTTAATACATAATATTGCTATGATATCTAGAATCGATCTAAAGACTTAAAACTCTCGACCATGTGAGGATGTGTAACAATAATTCACGGCTATGTACGATATGTTATGAATATTCTGAGAGCACCAAAACCAAACCACAAAATCGATCCACGTGTTTGATGACATATTAACTAGAGTGTATCAAGATCTCATTTTGTGTTATGAGTACGCACAGTATAAATTATACTCAAATGTTTGACACCATTTCATATTAATGTTTTTCTTTATTTATTTATTACTGAACGTTATAAATTGAGGGTAAAATATACTTGTATTTGGTGCGTCCACATCCTCAGGTGGTAACGTATATTTAACATTTTGTCTCCTATTCCTCCTATTCCGAATGGGGGGGTTCTCCTAGGATGTTAGACTTGAGTTGAAAGTATATTTTGTAAACCAGATTAGAGGTTTATAACTGTTAAAAGCCTTATATGCCACATGGTTGCCAAAATTTTAATCTAATGCGAATTTCTAATGCTGAGACGTATTTTAAGGCAATTGGCACTTTTCATTTGTCATCGAAATTCAGAGGCGTGGGAACAAACGGTTATCTTAAAGAGTTTTTAATGTTTTGCAATTTTCTTTTTGGAAGTGGTTTGTTCAAGAATAGAAGCATGTTGATTAAGTTATACTTTGTATATAGATACTTCCTCTATAATTTTAACAGTGATCAAATATTGATAAAATTGAAATTTTTCAATAAAAAACTGTTGGATTCATAACAAAAAATAAGAAAATGGAACACCTAATAAACATTATACATTATCTTAGAAGGGGTGTTGAAAATATTAACATAAAAATTTCACTCGTTCTCGAGAAAACTGATATTTCCAAATTTACATTTTTTTCCCGCAAGATCTGTCCGGTAGCTAGTGCCATCTACTATTTCCGTGATCCATCTGTTCTTGTTGGCGCGGAAGGATACTTTGGTCGATTATGAAGCCACGCCACGCCTTTCACCCTTCCGCCCACAATCCCACAAAATAAATTTTAAGCTTGCACTCGGCAGGGCCCAGGGCCTTAGCGAATAAGTTAAATAATTGTCTTGGAGTTTTTGGTAATATGTTTATTGACATATGTCTAAAAATTAAAGTATCATATTATTTAATAACTGTAAAATAAAATACATCTTGTAGTTTATTAATTAAAATTTTTACTTTAATGTATCAATTTTCTTCTTTAAAAACATTCATAAATATCTAGTTGTCTTTTAATCAAATATTTGGGCTATACTCAAACCGTAGATGTGTTTTTAAGGCCTAATCAATCTAATCTAATTACCATTGTGTATAAAACGACTGTAGGAAAGTTAAATTATGTTTCAGAGTCATCTTGGTCAGTAAAATGGTTGCATTCATATGGTTAATAAATGGAATTATGTAAAAAGTGCTAGTACTTATAATTATTTCACAAGCACGTTTATCTTTTTCGGTGGTGGGATGTCAGTTGGTCCAAACCTTTTATAGTTCACCCGCCCCGCCCCCCTGATGGTTGAGCAATTTCTCAACCCCCTCCCCATAAATTTAAGGGAAGCTATATACATCTTTAAAAAAAAGTTTTCTATTTCATGTAAATTCTTAATTTTATACTGGCGACAAATTGTTCAATAAATATTAAAAATTAGTGTTATGGTTGGCACTGTTTGTTTTCATTATTTATTGATTATTTGGTGTTTTGTTTGTCATGGTACACAGCAATTCACATTCCACTTCAAGTCAACAAGGCTGTTTAGTTTTTATCAAAGTCAGAGTTGGTAAATCGGTGGCGTTGCATGTGACCACAATAGTTGATTAGGAGGAGTTTAGAAAGGGAGAGAGAGGTGGGTTGAAAATGAGCATGTGCATGAACATGATCGTATTACATTTTGGTTGGTCACCTCATTTTTTATAACTGTTAGGCAATGTTGCCAACACTGCAAGAAAAATATACCTACATTACTTTAATTCTTAGCTGTTTTTTAAAATTATTTCCCAATTATTCCACGCTGTTTCTTCCCCAAGGGGGGTGCGTTCCTCAGATTGGGAACCACCTGTGAAAGGCATCTCTATCACAGTAGACTAGGCTTCCGACCATGGGAATATCGGGGCTGTAATCCGGGTCAGGTGAAATGAGTATGGTATTTCCTTGTCTTCCACTAAAATGTGGGTTCACTTCCTTTAAATTCAACCTTATTCATCCTTTACATACTAACGTAGTTATTACATTTGCTTACCATCAAAATGGGTAGTAAAGCGTGGTGCTAAAACGTGTACTTATTTTGCAGTTTAATAAAAGTGTTATTTTTAAATATAAGTTTTAACTTTATTTCAAATAAATAAAATTTTATTTAAAGTAAATATATTTTCATAATGTGTGCAGATGCTCATGCTATATTCTAGAATTGTCACCAAAACAAAGTTGTAAAAATAAATAAATAATTTTTGGCCATATTATTTACTATTTTAATATTTTTTTGAAATCACTATGCTTGCTAAGCTGGTAAGTTAAATTAAATAAATGTAAAATGTATACTTGAGAGGGTTGAGTATTTCTTCAAAAATATTTTCAAATATGTTTTGAAAACCTTCCAGAAAATAATGTTCTTCTGCTCCTTTTTTCCCTCTTGAAGCACGTCTCAGCCCGACATGGTCTAAAGTGTCTGTGATAAACGTGCTCAATGGTTCTGAGGGGAGACCGTTTAGGGATAGAAAACCTTCTTTAGGTCTCGCTCGTTCGGAAGAACAGGAGAACATTCAAACTGATGGGAAGTTACGGACCCTTTTCATTCACAAAGGAAAAAAAAACACAAGTAGAATATAAAATACTATCGAGGAAACCAAAAGCGATTTGAATAACTCTTAACATCATTTCATATTCACTTTCTTATGTTAAATTTTGAGCAAATTTACGATTACGCCAATCTTATCAACTGACTAGAGGAAAAATTATGAATGAGAAGAATTTTTAAGAATGTAGATACTACCATTTGACTAGAATAAAGGAACTGATACTCCCTCAGTGTTTCAATTTTGGGTTGACTCTCAACCTCGTTGGGGCTTTACTGTGCTTATATGATTAATATTTCGTCCAATTTGAATGTTTAATGGTGTCTAACTATAACGATGAATGTTTAGTTCAATTTTACAGTGAAATTCTACTGATTTAGAAGTATTATGGATATTCGCTCTGATTTCACAGTATAATTGCGTTTGACTGTACCAGCACAATGAATGATTAGTCCAATTTGACCTATGATTGGACATGACTGTACTGGTATTGTGAAAGTTTGGTACAATCCGACAGTGTAAGTAGAACTAACTGAATAATGTCAGTGAGTGAAAATGCATCATGCCACTATTGTTAGTCTATCTTGAATGTACGATGAAGTTTGATCCAGTTCGCTCTGTTCTAGGGCTGAAATGAACGTCCAATGGAGTTGTTTCTCAACTGTCCTCTACAGCCCAGTTCTGTCTTCTCAGCAAACAATACCACTTTGAGTGTGAATGTTTGTAGTCAAGCACAAAGCTCAGCAGCTCACCCCTACACAAAATATCCACCCAATTATTCTACGGGACTGTTGACCTTCTTGTCCCTTCATCTGTGTTCTTCCGTGCTTGTCAGTGCATCTTCTACCCCAGGTTTGTCCTCACTCAACTTCTTGCCTAACTTCAGATCATTGTTTAGAAACTATTGTTCCATTTCAACTAAGTTTCTAGACATGTTCTCACACAGAGGTTTGCGTGAACATGGTTTAAACTACTTTTAAAATAGAGATACAATCATATCTTGATTAACATGATCATTTCAATTAAAAATTAAACGGTCCGATGGTGAAGTGGTCAACGCAACTGACTACTAACATAGGAGTCCTGGGCTTGATTCCCGGTTGGTACGTTGGGTATTCTTCCCTAAAAGGGAGCTACCCCTACGGCTACCATGATTTGGTTAATTAAGTCTAAGTGTTTCCACTGGTCCCCCACCCTCATACTCACTATCACCCTCATCTCACCTCATCTCATCGGGACATGGAAAGAGCATCCATGGAAAGGATATACTATTAGTGCATTCGGGCGTCCCCTGGGCAATGGTACATTAGTACTGGCTGATATTTACACTACTGGGGTACGAGTGCTGTATCCCAGATGCGCAATATTATATCAATTAATAAACTTTAACATTAATTAGTAGATATATTTTTAAGACACACGATAGTAGGTTCTTTATTTCTAAATATGCATGTTACGTAGTCATCACTTAAATGCAAACATTAAAATAAGTATTGAAATCAAAATTTAATTAATTGTAAATTAAATGAATTTATATGACAATATTTTATTGATATTTTATTTTTATTGATTTGGTGCTAATTAAAAATGTTCAAATTAAAAGGTACAGTGCATTGCACATACTTTCTCTCGCTTTTATCTTAAAATCGATATTTACTAAAATCTCGTAAGATTTGTGGAGCAAAATAATAAGGCAATGTACATTTGTGTAGAAACACTACACCAAAGGGCATAAATAAAATAATACACACTTATTTATATACTTACTCTATGGCATAGTAACTAAAACAGTGTTACAGAAAAATTGAGAAAAATAAATATCTTAGTTCAGCAAAGAGCATAAGAATAAAATCCATTTTCAGACCTGAATTAAAAGTATTTTTTATTTCTTAAATAAGAAATTATTGGTTTTAGAGAAATATACTTCAAATAAAAAAATACATTTAATAGTACTACAACTTTACAAAGAGAAGTTAATTCGTATCTCAAATAGCCGTGGAAAAATTTTGAAAATTGGAAAACTTCCTTTAAGTAAGGTATCCCCAAAGTCCCTTTAGCGGGAAAATAAGAGTTGCCATCATATTTATAACAATAGATAGTGTATATTTATGAAATTTATTCAAAATCGTTAGAGCTAATTTTGAGAAAATCTCTTTTTTTTTTCTTTTTGGTCCATCAGTAAACTACTCTAAAATTTAGGGTTGGAAATCTAATATCACAAAGCTCTCAGCGGGACATTATGGAACTCTTGGATACCAATTTTTAGCCCAATCTGTAAAATAGTTTCGGCTCTAGACCGATGTACAGACAGACAGACAGACAGACAGACGGACGGACGGACAAAGAGACAGCATTGAAAAAGAACACATTTTCTGTTTCAGGGGGTCATGAAACATCGACATTTATCAAAATCTTGATTTAGATTTTTTTTAACGATCACAATACTTTCTCTCCGGGGGTGTCGAAATCAAGAAATAACATATTCGTAAAAATCATCGGAGATATTAATTAAAATTAACTCACTAGAGAAGGTAGGTTTTAAATTAATAGTCAGCTAGAATGGTAACTATCATTTAGATTTTCATAATCTCAATGTTTTAATTCATAAAAAATATTGGCATTTTTTTTAACAAACTTTGATTCATTTTTGTTTTATGTATATTAATTAGCATTAACTCTAATAAATACAGTCATGATATTTTAAACAAGCCAACAAATAAGAACATTAATATTTCTACAAATTAACCTGACACAGTTTCGGTAACTTCACTCATTTATAAAATGTAGTATTTATATTATAAATTATAAGTCCAAACGCACTCGAAAGTAGTAAAAATGAGTCATCTCTTTAGTTTTAATACAAAGTAGAAACACAAAATGCAATGTTTTATAAACAATTTGACAATTATTTTAAAATAGTTATAAATATTATTATATTCGTAATAGATTTTATTGGTAGGAGTTTATCAAAGCAAACGACTTGGTAAGACCCTCTATGCCAAGCTGACACATGGTAGCCCTTGGTCAAAATGTTGATCAAGGGAGACCTCAATGTTTGCTTCCAATTCATCCTGGAATGGACAACCTCACACAAACACAACATCCCTGAATGTCATAGTGTACATCATTATCATAATTATGTGCAGGAACACTGGAATTTTATAAGAAATCAGGCAGATACAAATAAAATAATTATATTTAAATTATTTAATTTAAAATCATATTTAAGTATACATTGTAAGTAAATCACCAAAACCTCCTAGGCCATTTGGCTAAACACTGCTGAGCAAAGACCTGGTGGTGAGCGTCCATTGAATGGAACAATATAATTAACAATAGTCATAAATATATTTATTAATTACTACAGTCGAGCAATATAAGATTTAAAAACCACAATACCAAACAAATTGTATCAAAGCTATGGACATATTCCCAAAAGGAACATATTCCGTGCCAGCAACACACTTAAATGTGACGGAGATATATTTTACTGAAAGGCCATTCATAGCTGACAATAGCAGTGTCTTTTCTCAATGGCGATTGAGAAGCATGGCCCTAATTGGGAATTTCTCAACTACGCTTATTAAGTAAGAGTTTTAATAGTCCATACTTGGACATACTATATCCGAGAGGTAATAATAATACACAGCAGATAAATCCACCTAAACTTAGTCCTTGCACAGAAAGTGTGAGACAATAGACAATTGGACTGAGCTATCAATACTAGCCTTATAGGAATATTCCCCACTGTCGCAAATCATAAAAGTGATCAAAGCCACCTTAATAAATAAAGATAGAAGCATTCTCCTATAAAACAAAATGTAGTTATTTGCCTCCAAATGTTACATGGAATAATACAGCATTTTATTTCTTAATTTTACATAATCAGAATCTAAAAAAATGAGATACTGACCCCTATCGAACAGCGATTACATGACTTCCACCAGGATGCATAGCATATTAAACCATAAATTGTAATGTGTAGTCAAAGACAAACATGTCATAGTGCAAGATATTAGACTTAGTATGCTAAAAAAAAAATACACAGGTAATAGTAGTATTCCAAAAACTCGAGGCAATAATATAAGACCTGAGAGTAAGCTACTCCTAAAAGAATTACAGGTCTAAATTATTAAATGAGATTAATGATTCGATGGACAAAGTGCCAGCCATTAAACTGAATATAATTTCTAAAATAGCCCGATACATTAAAGTAGACGTCTAACGTACAAATCTAACCAAGATTGAGACTTATTGATCCCTAAATGGTCCACTACACCTCGTCAGCGAGACCACCAATACCGTCAGAGATATCTGAGAGGGGATGAGTAGCAGTAATAATATATCCTCATATATCAACGTGTTCTTATGTCAGTGATTGAATAATAAGTTTCATTTTGAGGCTCTAGTATCAACATTTGTATGATTGAAATAGCGTGCTAAGGAGGAGGAGTGAAGGAGCACTCATGTTTCCCCCTACGACGTTCTCGTCCAGTAGAGTGGCGAGATACTATCACGTGATGTCTGCTTACCTCGGTAAGAAGAGTTGACTGGAGTGGGGCGCATCATGCGCTTGTACGCAGCGTTCCTTCTTTCTCTTCAAGTTGACGTTGACGTTGTTATTCCAATTTAATTTGAGTGGGCCTTTTTAAAATGCAACTGGGCCCGTGAGTTGCACTAAACTTGTGCATACAAACTAAAATGTGGGTCGTACAAGTTGAGACCATGGTAAGTATAAACATATTGTCAGCAGTGTTTATTGGATGGTTTATAGGGTAGATATTTAGAAATTGAGATTTAAAGTGCTGTAAAGTGTTCAAGGCTTTTATTCCGTCACAAGGCGTGTCAAGCTCGTTTGACAATAAGGGTTACATTGGGTATTGAAAATACTTAGGGATCCACATTTCATATACTCGTATCTAAATAGTTACCTAACAAAGTAAAAATAATTACAGCTCATTAACTAATTATTAAAAAAACGAAAAGGGCAGGAGGACCCTATTTAGATAAACCAGCAAGGCTCGCACTATAATTTGAACAGAAATTTGAAACTTTTTATTTGCACTAATGACGTGATTGTTAGTCTTTAAATTTTGTTTCGAAGTCACTTTCATAATACTGTTGATAAATGTATGTATGTATGTTCGTAAGCCAAGCTCTGTTGAGTGTTTGGTTCCTTTTAATATAAGAAAATTGTTAACATACGTAATTTATCCCTAAAATCGTGAATATATTGTGTGTAAATTCCACAACCATTTAAAATTGATTGTTGTCGAAGAAAGAGTAAAAAGTATTTGGTGAACGCACCCAAAATGCCAGATTTCCTCAAACTATGTAAAATCCTTAGAAACCGCTCTCATCTGTTGTACGATATTTATGAACAGAAGAATAGTGTTGCATTATATGTTTGTTCATCATAAGGTCGATAGTCTGCACAAAATTAGTGTTAGTGCCGCATTTTTGACATGCCTACTCCAAGCCTTATATATGAAACACTGGGGTATACCACTAGTTTTACGTGCTTAGCGTTCACCAACTCATCTCCCGGCTCGCGAGAGGTTTGGGAGTAGCAAGGAAAAGAAAACACCTGCGATATGACAGAAATGTGTGACGTGAATTCGTATTTTAATGATTACTCGACATTTTACGCGGTGACGATGAGGGAAAAAGAGATAAAGTTTCTTGGTAATAACTACAGTATGTCCCTTTTATGACAGAATGAAGGTTTGTGCACAATGCTTATCTGTGAAGACATTCTAAAATGGTCAAAAACGGCTTTTTCAATGAAGTTTTTATCCAAATATAGTTTAATATTTTAACAATGTTCAGTATTAGGAATTTATATTAACTTTTTATATTTAATCAGAAATGATCCACGTGCAACTAAACGTGTTCGTTTAAACTTACGATTTCTAGCCGACTGTATCACAGAATGAATATCATAGAATGTAATAACAAATTCTAATAAAATTGTAAATATTATATTAATGCCAAAATTTTAAAGCATTAAAATTTATTAAATAGTCAAAGCGAGTACCTTAGATATTATTTTATTTCATTAAATTAAAGTTAAAACATTGAATGATGGATTAAATAGCAAAGCTATTATATTTTATTAATTATGGTTATAGCCGCATCTAAATATCATATTGTTTAAATAGAAAAATGACACCTGGACCGGAGAATTGAACCTGGGACATTTGACTTATCACGCCAAAGTATTAACCATTGAGCTATCCAGGAACTGTCACGTCCACACGTCCATCACAGATTCTGCCTTAAAATATGTGCGGAGAATGTCTCAGAGACCGGTACGACTCCTGGATCGCTCAATAGTTAGAGAATTGGCATACTATTTCAAAGTTCCCGGGTTCGATTCCCTGTCCAGGTGTAATTTTTCAATCTAAAGAATAAAAACATTGAACGAACGCCTTGAGAGAAAATAAGACAACTAATGCGTATATATGTTTAAATAAAAACTAACATAATAATTTTCATATTGGGTTGAAACTTGTTGTATTTTGCTAGCCAAGATATTTATATTCGGTTCATAGCTCATCTTCAACAATACAGAAGATGCATTTTAACAGTTGACTCTACAAATTTCATCGTGACATGGAAAATTCATGGCTATTGAGATACTATTGAGTTCAAACAATTTTACCACGTTGATATAAGTTTTATTAACTTTTTGTTTAAAATATTGTACCGCTCAATGGAACGCGTGCCATAGATTTTACTTCCCTGTTATTGAAGTTATTTGAAGCTGTCTTTCTTTAAAAATTTTTTAAATATTGGAAGCCTCTAGAAAATATTTTGAGTAGTTCGTTCCTTGAATCTAAAACAAAACAAAATTGTTTAATAAGCTATATAAAGAGGTCCTCCTATAGACATTTTAATTTATGGCAATGTTTTCAGTGTTACAATACTATTTAAAGTTACCCCGTTTGACGGTAATCAATAATTAACATGAATACGTCGTGACATTTCTAATTTGGGGGCAAGTGTGATATGATAAATGTAACGCCACCTGTCGTAGCACGTAAAACTATTAGACCGTGATACGAGTCTCTCATCCAGGCACGTAATATCGACAAATGTGTCCATCATCAAATAATTTGAACTTTTCCATATGGTGGATTTTGAAAGAGACCAGTTCGTGGGAAAATATCCGTGCATCCCCTCTGGCCTCAATATATGCAGAACAGTGGAGAATACATTCGAGTGAAACTAATTTTTTCAAAAGTTCTATTATGTGTTACGAATAAAGGGATATAATCTAAACAATATATAATATCAGATATAAATAGTTCACCGGTACTATATGGTTTACTTTAAAAAACCCAAGAAAAATAGTTTTAGAAACTGTGTGTTTTAGAAATGTACTATCTTAATAATACATTTTTGTTCACTTAAATGTCAGATAAAAGCAAATAGTAGGATTGAACCCCGGGCCCCCAGCATATAAGTCCTACACCTTACCCCTAGAACACCAGGTCACCAACAAATTTATTGTTTGATCAAATATGTTATAATCTATTATTTTATCACGTCTTACTACCCGTTCGATTTGTATTCATTTTATACTAATCACGCTAATGTGTTAGGGATGAGCGAAATTGAATTTAAAGGTAATGTATTCGTGTTTGCATGACGGGAGAGGGAAAAACCATTTAGTTAAAAGCCACCTTGAATAAACCCGACCAGGATTTGATCCGTGATCTCCCAGTCTATTATAAAAATGGCCCTTTGCTGTGTAAATTCAGATGTTCACCTAAAAACAAAAGAAGAACTGAAACGTCGCCACGTGACTAGCTCTAAACTTATCAGAAGCCTTATGGGTGCTATCTGTTCAACTCGACCTAAAATAACTTCATCTTGCATTTTCTAGCATGACATCAACATGAGAGAACCAATCGAATTTCAAAACCAACCAATTTAGTCAGTACGCATGCGCCACAAAGCGAGGCACTACCAAGACTCTTCACACCAAGCTAGCAAAGAACTTCAAGGCGAGGCACTACCAAGACTTTTAACACCAAGCTAACAGAGAACTACAAGGCGAGGCACTACCAAGACTCTTCACACCAAGTTAACAGAGAACTACAAGGCGAGGCACTACCAAGACTCTTCACACCAAGTTAACAGAGAACTACAAGGCGAGGCATTACCAAGACTCTTCACACCAAGTTAACAAAGAACTTCAAGGCGAGGCATTACCAAGACTCTTCACACCAAGCTAGCAAAGAACTTCAAGGCGAGGCATTACCAAGACTCTTCACACCAAGCTAGCAAAGAACTTCAAGGCGAGGCACTACCAATACTCTTCACACCAAGTTAACAGAGAACTACAAGGCGAGGCACTACCAAGACTCTTCACACAAAGCTAGCAAAGAACTTCAAGGCGAGGCATTACCAAGACTCTTCACACCAAGCTAGCAAAGAACTTCAAGGCGAGGCACTACCAAGACTTTTAACACCAAGTTAACAGAGAACTACAAGGCGAGGCACTACCAAGACTTTTAACACCAAGCTAGCAAAGAACTTCAAGGCGAGGCACTACCAAGACTTTTAACACCAAGCTAGCAAAGAACTTCAAGGCGAGGCACTACCAATACTCTTCACACCAAGTTAACAGAGAACTACAAGGCGAGGCATTACCAAGACTCTTCACACAAAGCTAGCAAAGAACTTCAAGGCGAGGCATTACCAAGACTCTTCACACCAAGCTAGCAAATAACTTCAAGGCGAGGCACTACCAAGACTTTTAACACCAAGTTAACAGAGAACTACAAGGCGAGGTACTACCAAGACTCTTCACACCAAGTTAACAGAGAACTACATACAAGGCTAGGATATTTGAGCTAGCTTGTTAAGCTAGGGCTACACGGAGCCGACACGCACCGAACAGAATTTTATAGGTGGCTACAATAGCCGAATGTGATGGGAAATTCTCTCTTGCCACCTGCCACCTGCCATCGACAGTCGTGTTGTGGAATAAGAATGCTCAAAGTGTTTGATTTCGAGCTTCACTTCATAACGAACAAAAAAATAAAACGTGTAACATATATTATGTGGCCCACATAGCGAAATGTTTGGAGACCCCCTGCCTTAGTTTACCAGGTAAGACAATGTGCTAAGAGATACATGTTAACAATTTAAGTAAGAGCACGCTATATAAATAATTAATATAGCATAATCCAAATGTAATTTCTCGAGCTGTATCCCGTGAACATGACTTGTCTGCACGATTCCTTGAACATCCAATCGACATTGTTTTGTCCTTACTTTATTGATATACTAGACCCTTTTCCCTTCCTCCCCTCCCCACATTATTATTTTCAACACACATATTAAAGAATCATCATAAACTCTACCATAAAATATGAGTGACTATCGACATTTTTATGAGGAATGAATTATATTTCAAAATAAAATATAGCTTATGTTACTCGCTGATAATGTAGCTTTATATTGGTGAAATAAGTTTTTAAATCGGTCCAGTAGTTTTTGAGTTAATCCATTACAAACAAAAAAACAAATCTTTCTTCTTTATAATATTAGTGTAGATTATGTAAGTTTTGTAACTCATTTTTAACGTGAAATACATTTATTTAGACTTGTCATCAACTTATGTTTTAGTCCAGTTAATGATGATTTGTTAATTCTATGTTAAATGATTCATATCTGATAAAATGTTGGTCACTAGAAGTAAATCGTAACCATGCTTTTTGAATTATAGTTGTATTTAATACATCTACCAACTCAGTAACTGTCTTAATTCATTAAATTATTTTCTATATATATATGTGTGTGTGTGTGTGTGTGTGTATGTATATAGCATTCTATCTAAGTCTTAACTTTAACTATAACCACTCCTTTCTTTCAACTATCTTTAGAATATTTTTTACAATAAACCTTCTCACCAAAGCTGAATACTAGCACAGATTATTTTTTCTGTAGCACCGCGCCATACTACCCGTTCGGGTTATACCCTTATGTACTAGTTACGCTAATAGTTCTAGGGATTAAAATTATCTGAATGGAGATAGAGTGGAAAACGAGGCCGGAAAAAACTCAGTACACCCGACTGAGATTCGAACCACGAACTCTCCATAATCACAGTCAATTAAATCATACTCTTAACAATCCTGGCTTCGATGGTAAAATATGTACTCCATCGGTGTGCGTACGGACTAAACGTCAATATCATATAGCTCTGTTTGTTTATTATGAGACGGTCAAGGTTTGAATCCAGGCTAGGTGACCTGAGGATAGTTTCGTTATTTCCCCCAGTATTTCTCCAGGCCAATCCGAGTATGTTTCCTCCAAAACACCTTCTTCGTCCTTATCGTCTGCTTAGTTAATTATAAATATCGTTGATGGCTAGTAAGACTTGGTGTTGAAATATAGCTATATGCTTCTTGTGACACCATTGTTATTTACTGCTTGTGATACTATTGCTATATACTGCTTATGATAACATTGCTATATACTGCTTATGATAACATTGCTATATACTGCTTTTGATAACATTGGTATTTACTGCTTGTGATACCATTGCTATATGCTTCTTGTGACACCATTGTTATTTACTGCTTGTGATACTATTGCTATATACTGCTTGTGATAACATTGCTATATACTGCTTTTGATAACATTGGTATTTACTGCTTGTGATACCATTGCTATATGATGCTTGTGACACCATTGTTATTTACTGCTTGTAATACTATTGCTATATACTGCTTGTGATAACATTGCTATATACTGCTTTTGATAACATTGGTATTTACTGATTGTGTACCCGCCTCGGTGGAGTAGTTGGCAAACGCGCTTGTCGTGTGAAGCTGCTCGATTGCTGAGGACGGGGAGATCGAGGTTCGAATCTCGGTCGGGTGAACTGGGGGTGGTTTTTCCTAAATGGTTTTCCANGAACTGGGGGTGGTTTTTCCTAAATGGTTTTCCACTCTCCCTCCACGCAAATGCGGGTTCACTTCCTTTAATTCAGCCTTCCCAATTCCTAATCCATTAGAGTAATTAGTACTTAAAGCGTATAACCCGAACGGGTAGTAAGACGCGGTGCTAAATATTATTATTATTATTATTATTATACTGCTTGTGATACCATTGCTATATGATGCTTGTGACACCATTGTTATTTACTGCTTGTGATACTATTGCTATATACTGCTTGTGATACCATTGCTATATACTGCTTGTGATATCATTGCTATATACTGCTTGTAGTATAATTGCAAGCAAGTATCTGTTCAAGCCCTCTAATAAAGTGGAGCACCAAGCAATTAAATGTATTGATTTTGATAGATTCGTAAAAAGCCAAAGCAATGTAAGCTTATTTTTACCAGTTTTGAGAGATGTGTTGTTTAAATAAAGCATATATTCAATCATGAATGAGAAATTCACAGCAGTCACTGAGAAGTATAAGTTATTAGAAACTTTAAACTGCCATTGACAAAATTATGAGTCCAAAACAAGTACACAACAGTTTGTTTGAATGAAATGTAAATGATTAATTTCTAAACCCTGTCAAATTTAAGATAGATTTATTTCTTAAAAACAACCAATTTTCTTATCGCTACCCTATATATTAAGTAGTTATTTACCCTTTTGTTAAATATGTTAGTAAAAATGTAGTTATTGTAAATTAAAAACATGTTTGAATGTTTTTTATAAATTTTGTTGAGTATATAAATTATAAGATGGAAAAAATTCAAATATTTTAAATTATTGGTTCTTTGAGAGATCAAAACAGAATCAAGGAATAATTTTTAAGTTTCCATGTAATCGTAATAAAAATATTCTGTTTAAGAAAACCAGATAGTGTGTATATTGTGCATGCGTGCAAATGCACTGGTAATCACCTGAAATATGAAATATACACTTTATTATAAATAATCCATTTATTTACTTGGCCATGAGTGGTTCTAACACTCAAGAGTAATTAAGTTGTTTGACTAACTTTGTATTACTAATATGTACTAATTTATTCTATGGCTTTGATTATTTTAAATATCTTCACCGCATTAAAATAGTATGTCACCTATCTTTCTCTTGATCTAGTTCTATCCAGTCTACCTCATTACACCCTATTCCTATCTTGATCTAGTTCTATTCAGTCCACCTCATTACACCCTATTCCTATCTTGATCTAGTTTTATCCAGCCCACCTTATTACACCCTATACCTATCTTGATCTAGTTTTATCCAGTCCACCTCATTACACCCTATACCTATCTTGATCTAGTTTTATCCAGCCCACCTCATTACACCCTATATCGTTCAGGTCCATTATAATGTTATCTTCCCATCTGAGTCTAGGTCTTCCTAATGGATTCTTCCCATTGGTTTGTCAGTCAATACCCTAAACATTGTTATAGATTCTCCCATTCGCACTGCAGCTCTTGCCCACCCTAATCTGCGAGATTTGACTACCCTAAGAGTTCCAGGTGATGATATGATTATAGGGTATCTGGCTCATCATTATGTAACATCCTCAACGCTCCACTAAATCCATATCTTGTTTGAACCAAATATATTCCTAAGTACTTTGTATTATAACACACTAAATTTATTTTGTTCATGTAAGGTAAATTACAAGTTTCACTACAATAGAGAACATACGGTAAATTATTATTTTGCATATTTATAGTTATACTCTCGACAAAAGGCGAGTTGTTAACAACTTATTGACTAAGTAATATCGTACATTTTTCGACTGGGAGCTCACAAATTTCTACGCTAAAGTCATTATTACTAGTTAAAATCCTTGTATTTTAATATTGGTCGAAAATGTATGATAGTAAGTTTTTGTAACTAAGACGGAGGATGTAAAATCTCCAGTAACGTAACTTCTCGATCATCCTTGATTTCTAAGAACTCAAATAATTGGAATTTTTGTCAGCATAAAGTCCATAAAACTGTGAAATAGCGGAAAGTAGAATTTTTTACCCTGCGACCTTCTTCCCTTGTATCCCTCTCTCCCTAGTCAACAATAATAAACATTGAAATATTTATCTAAACAGTTTTGCATTTGAGGGGGCCATCTTGACAATTCAACACAAACACGAGGTAGAGGATTCAAAAAATGATTTAGTGTAACACAGCGAGTTCTTAACCTGACGGGAGTTTTATATTAATTAAAATAATGAGATTGGGAGAAAAAGGGTAGAATTTAGAGAAAAAGTACTAGAATTTTTGTAGATAATAAGTGTAAATCACTAAAGAAAAACAAGCGTATAACCCGAACGGGTAATAACACGTGGTGATAAATAAATAACTAAGGAAAAACCACCCTCAACACACCTAGACGAGATTTGAGCCCCATCCTCCCAATAACTGACAAACTGGACTGTTTAAGTCAGACGTTTAATCGATGTGACCGTAACTTTGGATAATTTATTTAACATATGGATAAATAACTCATGATTGTATAGCTTTATTTTCTTTACGTAAAGAAGTTGACTAGCCAGTATTAGCTTTTATGCTCAACTGCAATCCCCTGTACAAAAGAGATCATCACGTCTTGTTTGGTTTAGCGGTGACGGGGATGTCAAGGCTCGAATCCTAGTTGAGTCTACTGAAGATGTTATTTTATAATTATTTACCGCGCTCCCTCTATGCCCATGAGGACACTCTTCTATTCTCTCTGCCTTCATTATCACGTGAGTAAAATCCAATGTGGAGAGTCCGGGTGAGCAGTAAGACTATCGGCAGAAAAACATTCCACCAGACCAGAGTTGTATCCAGTTTGTTGTATGGTATTTGTATCCCAGTATCTACAAAACAAGATCCTCTGACTTCATTCCAGGCAACGAATGACGTGTTAGATTTAAGGTCAGCATGAAGCCAATGCGAGTCAAGGTAAATACTTTGGAAGTTTTTAAAAGTAAAACAAAATTCGCCAAAATAAACTAAATTTTAATTTTCTTAGTTTAATTCCATACATATAGTAATGTCGACACCCTTTTTTTTATAGCGCCTATAAATTAAATGACGTGACCCGCTAGACTTCAAAGTTAAAAGAACTGCCATTGTATTTTATCTCGCGGCGTAAGGAAAGAAACGGCAATAAGAGTAATAAATAAAGAGTTCGTAACACCAAAATTAACCATGCATATGTCCTTTATAATAACAAACTAGAATTTGTAGTTAATAAAGGTTCTGGAGCTAAGAGTTGATTACATTTAAAGAGAAAATCATGTTAAAGATTATTTTGTTTCCAAATTTGTTTGAAAAGTCAATTTGTTGTAGCCTGGCATGATTTTTTACTAAAAGAACTCCATACCAGAATGGGTCTGCATAGTCTCGGGCATATTAATGTGTCATAATTCTATTTAATCACATTGTTTGAAGATAAAAAAATGTATTTATAAAAATAATGTATTTAATTTGGATATCCCGATTAGCTCATAATATGAATAACTTTGTCCAAGGGTAGTTTTACTAAATCTCGCTTCGGATGCCACATAGTCTAGCGTGCTACCCTAGCAGTAGACTAGACTGCCGATAATGGGGAGGTAGAGGTTTGAATCTTGGTTGGGTGTATTGAGGGTGGTTTTCCACTCTATATACAAGCAAATGTGCGCACACATTTTCTAAATTTAACCTTCCTCATCCTTAAAACTTCCATACTTTTAAAGTAGTTAGAGGATTACAATGGGGATAATTCTTTATATTATATCAGAAGTTTTTTTTAAATTTCATTTTTCTGAGTTTTCTTCCATAGAAGATTATCGCCAACAATTGATATTGGATCTATATGACCACCTTTAAGGATTACAGTCTTTAACCCTGTCCAAGTGCCTTCATTAAATACAGCTATTCTATTAACATCAGGTGTTACTCGCATGAGCTCATCCTGGACTTACACAAATAATTGTAACAAGAGCGTACTACTCGAATGGTTAGTAAGACGTGGTGCTAAAACATGTTTATAATGGTTTTTATCTCTTTGTTCGTTAACATTTTATGAGGGCTCTAAGGTTTTCCCTCTTCTTTATCCCTCTAGTACGAAGCATGACGCAGCTCATAATAGGAAGAGAGATTGATTGAAGTGTATAATTGATTGGACGTTGAGTGTGGTCAGTCTATATACTCCAGGGAGAGGGTTAGTACCAATTGGACCTTCACAAATGAGCGTCAGGAGAGAATTGGGTTCAATTCAATAAATCAGGTTGCAGGGAGCATCGCTTACATTCTGAGTAAAACATCCACACGACAAGTTCTATGTCATTAAATTAAGATATTTTCATTTACTTCTATACAAATATTAGATTTAATAGTTTTATTTAAGATTAGATTAAGTATCCGGTGGTACCGTACCTGAGATTGTAGTTAATTCATATTAATAATGAACAGCTTACAGCCAATGGCTGGGTCTGTTAGGAACGTAGGTCTCTCCTCTATGTCTCCTAAAGTTTCAACCCCTCGTCCACGTTGAGGGAGACGGACAGCGGCACGAAGCAGGGGAGTGTCTGTGGGGGTGAATCACAGTGGGGACTATGTGGGCCTCGTCCACGTCGAGGGAGACGGACAGCGGCACGAAGCAGGGGAGTGTCTGTGGGGGTGAATCACAGTGGGGACTATGTGGGCGTCGTCTACGTCGAGGGAGACGGACAGCGGCACGAAGCAGGGGAGTGTCTGTGGGGGTGAATCACAGTGGGGACTATGTGGGCCTCGTCCACGTCGAGGGAGACGGACAGCGGCACGAAGCAGGGGAGTGTCTGTGGGGGTGAATCACAGTGGGGACTATGTGGGCGTCGTCTACGTCGAGGGAGACGGACAGCGGCACGAAGCAGGGGAGTGTCTGTGGGGGTGAATCACAGTGGGGACTATGTGGGCCTCGTCCACGTCGAGGGAGACGGACAGCGGCACGAAGCAGGGGAGTGTCTGTGGGGGTGAATCACAGTGGGGACTATGTGGGCGTCGTCTACGTCGAGGGAGACGGACAGCGGCACGAAGCAGGGGAGTGTCTGTGGGGGTGAATCACAGTGGGGACTATGTGGGCCTCGTCCACGTCGAGGGAGACGGACAGCGGCACGAAGCAGGGGAGTGTCTGTGGGGGTGAATCACAGTGGGGACTATGTGGGCGTCGTCTACGTCGAGGGAGACGGACAGCGGCACGAAGCAGGGGAGTGTCTGTGGGGGTGAATCACAGTGGGGACTATGTGGGCCTCGTCCACGTCGAGGGAGACGGACAGCGGCACGAAGCAGGGGAGTGTCTGTGGGGGTGAATCACAGTGGGGACTATGTGGGCGTCGTCTACGTCGAGGGAGACGGACAGCGGCACGAAGCAGGGGAGTGTCTGTGGGGGTGAATCACAGTGGGGACTATGTGGGCCTCGTCCACGTCGAGGGAGACGGACAGCGGCACGAAGCAGGGGAGTGTCTGTGGGGGTGAATCACAGTGGGGACTATGTGGGCGTCGTCTACGTCGAGGGAGACGGACAGCGGCACGAAGCAGGGGAGTGTCTGTGGGGGTGAATCACAGTGGGGACTATGTGGGCCTCGTCCACGTCGAGGGAGACGGACAGCGGCACGAAGCAGGGGAGTGTCTGTGGGGGTGAATCACAGTGGGGACTATGTGGGCGTCGTCTACGTCGAGGGAGACGGACAGCGGCACGAAGCAGGGGAGTGTCTGTGGGGGTGAATCACAGTGGGGACTATGTGGGCCTCGTCCACATTGAGGGAGACGGACAGCGGCACGAAGCAGGGGAGTGTCTGTGGGGGTGAATCACAGTGGGGACTATGTGTGCCTCGTAACCTCCTCGGTAGCTGTGAAGGCCCTGAAGGAACCTTGAAAAGTGATGGCTGGTAGGGCTCTGGTGAAATTAATATTGGCCTAGCAAGCCAGTAGTGGCTGGATGCATTTTTCTTTCAAAATATGAACACGAAGTCTCGGAAAGGATTGTAATTAATTAAAATACATAATACCAAATTTTAAATTACGGCTTGAGGTCCATATGTAATAATTATTTTCATGCACTGGGTCTAGTAAAATTTTAAATATCAGACTTCTGCGTGCGGTAGATATCTCTAAACGCTCGTGACAGACAAACAAACTCTTTGGGGATACCTGATTGATGAATTTAAATCTTATAGCACAGTCAAAAGTAGTTTTATACGTAACTTTCGGAAATTTTGAAATACCCCATTCCCCCACCTTCGCTTAGACATTTAAAATATTTAAAATTTATTGGGGTATTTGGAGTGATTCTACCATACTTACGGCATTCTTTTAACTCTCCACATCTGCTAAAAGTATACATTGGTTTGAGCGCGAAACAAAACTACAAATATAGTGTCTCTTTGAGTTGAAATGTATTATGTAATAATTAGTTTTTGGATTTGTAGTTGATTTGATGGTCAAGTCAGACAGAAATAAATGAATCACATTTTAAATAGGAGAATACATCATTGATCACATCGTTTAAGACAGGATATTTGAAAATATTATCAATTTTATTTTAATGGATTTTAATATAAATAATATAGCTTGTGTGATTAACACTTTTAGTACCACACCTATTCCAGAATTCACGCGCAAACAATGCAAGAGGCCTGTTAGGTTTTATATGTGAAGAATACCACAGCTATTTCCTCAATTTTGTTGGGGTTTGAAAGAAAATTAGCCAAACCTTTATTTATGAAGACATTATTTTTATTTTTCTATCATTTTAATCAGCATGTACTGTTCCTTAATAATAATAAATTAATACAATTTAATTAAAATTATTTAATTTCTAAATTTTAAATTTAATTTTAGATTTATTTTTCAAAACTAAAACTAATTAACATATTTAAAAATATGATATATAAGTTTCACTATTATTTTGTTGTAGTGCATTTATTTTTATACAGGGAAATAGAGTTTTAAATATATATGATTATAAGTAGGAGTTACAGGAATTTTTATTTGACATTCCACACTAGATATTCTTGGTCCGTTATTGCATACACTATAGCAAAATTTATTATATTGTTTGCCTCATGAATAAATATTCAGGCATACACATAATAAATGCATGTTTCAAAAACCCTTTTATAATGATAATTTAATCATTTTTACATATTGTATAAATTTATAATATATTACGCCAATCTACTTACATTGGTAAATAAATCTTTTCATTCACATGGCAAAACTAAAGTCAGAACAATTTTATCCATACATTTGAAAACTGTTTACCAAACTATTAACATCAGTATGAATGTGAGCCACACGTGTGTTTACCATGCGGCTCGTACGTTAAATGGCGTTGCACTTAGCACATTGAGTACGTGACTGTGTGCCATTGTAAATGTACTAAACTCCCAGTTCCAATAACAACTATTTACAGTTGATTTTTGTTGCCAACCTTATATAAAATAATAGAGGGAAGTGTTCTCTTTCCAGTGAAATATGACACTACTACACTATCTATCAGGTAAAACAAGTACTAGCTCATATCTAGAGACCTCATCGGCTCTGGCACTTTAAACGGTATTAGGCGGAGCCGATCTGATCGGATTGTGGCACTAAAAGGGTTAACTCACGTCCAAGTCATATACATGCGAAATTTTAGCCCAATCGGTGCAGTGTTTTGGGCTTTATTAAGCAACACACAAACAAACACACAGACCAAATTTTATTTTTATATATTGCTAGGATTCTAGAGATTAGACTTATAAACATGTTTATTGTTTATAATGTACATTTTCAGTAACTTTATGGCATAAACTTTCAATACAAATCTGTACTTTCAATGGGTTTTTTCAGTACCACTTGTTACTTACTACCCATCCGTGTTACATGGATACTAATTACGAAAATTTGTGAGAAATGAGGAAGATTTTATTTATATGAAGTGCACACGCATTTGCGTGAACGGAGAGTGGAAAGCTATTAATTAAAAATTAGCCTAATTACATACGACCTGGATTAAAACCCTGATCACCATGTCGTCATCAGTCTTGTATATTGTGACAATGGCACGTTGGATTGAAGAAGGTTTCCTTTAAATGTCGATACATTAAGTTTTTATTTTGTATTTATATTTTTTTATTATAATTAACTTTATAATTAAAATTTACAAGTTGTACTAAATATGTCGTTATAGGGTAAGTGAGTGAATTGTTTAAATAGTTTAGATTTTAAGGAAATTTAATTTTCAAAAATTTTAGTACACTTTTCAAAATTAAAATTATTTTATTTTAAAATGTGTTAAAAGTTGATTTATCTTATTTAAAGTGTAAATCATAACTTAAATAGACACAATATTTGATGTCTTGCCTGATGGTATAGGGGTAGGTCGAGTCAATACAACAGGTTTGGGAGGAAACAGCTAAAGGTAACTAACCACATGTTTTCATAGGAAGCCATGGCTCTCTTCTGGGGATAGCAGGCCCGAGCTTGGAGGCTACTTAGTTCGCCATGGAACGTACAAGTTTAGCAGAACTGTATCGCTGCGTTTGGGTTATTTATTCAAACTACATTACAGCTACTCAGCGAAACTAGAAGGGATGTATCATCAACCAACTTCATCCATCTCTGAGTTTCAAAATGGCAATAAGAAGGATCTTTTAAGGATGAAAAACAACAAGGAAGGCTAAAATCTGTTCGATGAGAAGAATATACCCCCTGAGTGCTAATTGTAGGCTTAATCACCCGAAGTCCAAGACGATCAACAGTCAATCAAGCTGCTGCTGTTAATCAGTCAAGGAGATCTGTTGGACGGATGATAAAAAAATTTAAAAGGTCATTTCCATGAAATTCCAGGGGTTCATTTATTCACAAATCAACCTAAAAAACAAAAATCCAACAGCTGTAGAGTTCTGACAAATTTGATGAAAGAGAAGCCTGAAAAGCTAAGATCATAGTCCTTTGAATAGTGCTAAAGTTATAGTCTGGCGTAATGTTTCATTTTTCTGCATATTCAGAATTTATTTCTTTGCCGGGGATGAAGATCAACTGGTTCTTCACCTCTTCCATCAAGTGATTTCAGGCGTGGGACGTGCCTTGTAAATTCTGTATTTCGGTTAATGTTCTTGCTGACATTATGACTCTTGTCTTAGCTACGGAAAAAGCTCTACCTCATTGTAAGCCATGATGGGGGATTCGTTTCAAAACTCTATTTTTACCTAAATATTTCACATAATATGTATATTTATATTATTACTATAATTTTTATTCAGTTTCTTAACTACATTTGATTACTACTATTTTGTTAGCTTGGCTTGGACGTTTGGTGATGCTCGCTTTTTAAATATTCCTACCCATGCTCAGTTTAAAATACAGCAAGAGTTGTAAAAATAGTTTATGAATCCACTTTATTTTATAATAATAACTGTCCCAAGATTTTAGAGGTCACGTATGAAGAATTTCACGTTGGTGGACGTATACAATGCCAATCTACAACTTACAATTTTAACATGATTTATTTCTTGGAGTTTTGATATTTATTATAGAGCAATAACAAGATGAAATTTATTTTAGAAGAACTGAGGTTTGGACATTTTTGAAGTTGGAATAGGACTTTTGTTTCGTTGACTAAAAATGGGAAAAATCTAACCTATAGCTCCGGCTATAAAACCAGAATTAATATAGTAAAATTGTGTGGAAGTCGATTTACCGAATATATATATATAAAAGACCAAGGTTGGTATTGAATCAGAGATTCCAATCTTCAACGTTTGTAATTTTAGGTAGAATTACAAATTGACTATGGCTTACCAAGTAAGGACATTTCAACAGTAATTAAAGAAAACCAAACACAATTCTGTGCTTTATCTAAATGTATCGTAGTCATTCCGTTATGTGACTACCATAGCTTGTTCTTTTAACACTTTTCTTCAGAACGACAATTCTGAATTATTTAAAACTTTTGACAATTTATTTCATGGAACGTAATATATATAGTTCTGCTAAGATAACAAAATATTTAATCTTAAAATATTAATCTTGTAAAACTAATGTAATTTTACCTAAAGCATGTTTGTAAGATTAACTTTATAGTTAAGAGAAACACCTCTGGGTAAGATTTAGGATGAGAAAGAAATCTAAAGCAATTATATATTATTATGAATATACAATTTTTTTCTTTCAATAATTTTGTAGTAAATTTTATTTATATTTTCAAGTGCATGTATAGCTTATGTAAGTTATTTTTAATTTAATTTAATTTACCAATACGTCTTACTACCCGATTGGCTTATAAGATTAAGTACTAATTAAGTTAATGGATTAGGAATTGGGAAGGTTGAATTTAGAGGAAGTGAGCCTGCAGTTGTGGGGAGGGAGAGGGGAAAAACATTTAGGAAAATCCAACCCCATTTCACCCTAGTGAGACTCGAACCTCAATCTCCCCGTTCTCGGCAGTCTAGCTCAACTCGACAAGCGTGTTCGCCAACTTTACCACCGAAGCGGGCTACAAGTTATTGAATATAGCTTAGTGTTAGTAGTACTTTGTAATTTTTTGGTGAGTTATATAGATATACTAAATTATATTTACATCAAATTTTGGTTTTAACTTATTTATTCGCGATAAATAATATTCTTAAGAATTTAAATATTGATTTTGGTAACCAATTTTGTGGTCTTTCAACCAGGCATAATGTTTGTATTTATAAGTCCCTGCCTCTAGTCCCTTATGAGCTATGACAAGTAGTTTGAACTAGTTTATTTTAGTGCCGTATGAATCTAATATTAGTTTATAGTAATAGTGATAATTATTATGGTCCATATTGTGTGCGTTAGTGCGTTAGTACATTCGCAAACTATCCTGGAAGCTTATTTAAAGCTTGTATAAAGATATTATTTTTCACACTTTAGTATTCACTCTGTTTAGAAGAGGGTAAAAAAAATCTCTTTAAAGGTGCGCGGTGCTGGTCTTAGTAGCCAAAGTTTTGGTGGAAAGTGGTACGTCTCTGTAGGAACACACGTGTTTGACAATACCAGTTCTCTAACACTAAAAGTCAATCATTATTATTATTATTGTATTTTCTGGTTCTAATCAATTTGATTTACTTTACATTCTTTAAATGGATATTAAAATTATTTGGTCCTTCTGAACATCCCTCTCCTTGCTGTGATTATAATTGGACATTTCCATTTTTACTTAAAGCTTAAATTATATTTTGACCCTAGACTAGTGGAAGTCTTAGCCGAATATTTAAGTTTTCACTAGTTTAAAACAATCAATATAAGAGTTTTGATCAAGATACCATGGCTTATGAACAATGTTATCCTCACTCATTTGATCGATATCAGTCACATTCTCCCACTAGCACCCTCCCCCAAATCGATATGGAATATATAACTTATGTTTTTATTAGAAAGCATGCTGGTCATTCATATTAACAGTACTTATTTTCTGCAAGTAGTGTAATGTTTTTAAAATATTTTATTTTACTTACATATAATTTACTCATATTATTATATTTTGAATTGTGTTTTGTATCTCAATACTTTTCTACCTCAATGTTTTATTTCTGAATATTTTAGAAAGTGCAGTTTAACAAGAAAAATCACTTTATTAAATCAAAACTTTAGGTTATAGTAGAAGGACAACCACAACTTATAAATTATAAGAATCAAGTATCAGAAAATTGTTTTCTACTGAATCGTGAAATTGAAATCAATTTTTCATAATAGTAAACAAATATATATTATTATTATTATTATTATTATTACAGGGCTAACAAAGGTCATATATACAAGTAAGGTATTAACGTAATACCATAATATTTCCTCTTTTCATTATTTCCAAATAATAATGGTAGAGGTGATGCACTATAGCTGCCAACTACTTAGAGTGATGTAAAAATGATTTTTCAACTAATCATTATTGTAATATAAAAAAATATATATTTTTGTGTGTGGTAAACGCACATGTATTAAAAAATGGGGCCTTAGAAACATGCTTGGATATAAATAATTAATGTAAATTGTATAGCGTAATATCAAAATTGTTACACACTTAAATTTTAATAATATTTATCTATTACAAAATATTATATCACGATAGCTTTTATGTACTGTAAATAAACAATAATAATAGTTGGTAATTCCAATTATTTTACTTTTATAGTTATATAAAAATTACGTACATGCACTGATTCAAACAAAGTATTTTCAATCAAATTAATTTATTTTTATAATATAAATTTATAATGGCTTTAACGATAAAACCCTTTATTAGTCAAACCTGGGAGAACAACTTAACGATTTGATAGTGATACACAAATATATTAACTATATAAGTGATGAAAAAAGCTGGAATTTTTTCGCTAGTATGGTTTCCAACCCTTTCGAATGTAACAGATCGCCCCATATTGCATTGCATCTCCTATCCTCAAACAAAGACAAGGGATACAAATTATCTCGTATTTTTAAAACGAACTTAATTGAATATTTACTCATCTGTTCTACTATGGCGATATGGCTTTAAGCATCAGAAACACGAGGTTAAATGAATATTGGCGGTCGTTTGATAATGTCGGGAGTGTAAAGAGAGTGTAATGAAGGTTGAGTACTCACGTCCCAATTCCACGTGCCAGACTTGCTTGGTTTCAACGTGCCTGGGAATCTTAAAACAAACCTATAATATGCGTCTAAAGGATTTTTGGCTAACAGCTAGGTTTAGTGAACGTTTATTGGAGATGTATATTTACAAAGGGCGTAAATAGCATAGCAAGGTTTGTAAACGATCCAAGACATAAAAAAGAGTATTTGGTGGAAAGTGTTTCATAGCAGGTCCAACTCAGCTCCCATGAAAACAAACACTACTGGAATATGTTTAGAAAATGCACGCAATAAGAGGTCACACTGAATAACGTTTTCACGTTTGACTGACCTGAAAATGGTATTGGTATTGCTATTTTTAGATCACTACATCTTACTATCCAATCAGGTTATACGCAAATATTGTAATATTACAGTAGGGACTCAATATCCTCGGGTAATACGTTCCTAGATCTACCGCGGATACGTGAAACCGCGGGTAATACAGAACTATTATACAACGTGATAGTCATATAAAATACATAAATACGGTAAGGTTTGATTGATAAACTATTCAGAGGTAGACATTACCAACATTATAGATTACACAATAATAAAATGTACTGTATACTACAGTATACTTCCTATTCTTCATTCTTCTTGTTGCGACGATCAATGATGATGATGATAATGATGGTGATGGTGATGGTGATGATTCAACTAATGTACATAATAGACGCGTTTGTGCTGATAATAGTACGGCTGGTTTTCGCTTGACGCGTGGTTTGAAACTTATAAACAATTTTGTTTTTAAATAAAAATAAATAAAATTGGGCAGCGGTAAACCATGAATACTGAATCAGTGGTTACGGACGCTCTACTTTATTCTAATGGGGCAGGAATGAGGAAGTAAGAATTTTGTTTAGAGGTAATCTACCTACATTTGCGTGGAGGGAGTATGATAAATCATTTAAGAAAAAACACCCTTAGTGGACCCAAATGGGATTCAAACCCCCATCTCCCTGTCATCAGAAGGCCACTAGAACACGAGAGTGACGCCTCATGGCAGTTTTCCACCAAACTGACAAATCTGAAACAAAACAGAAACTGTGTCGATTTCGATGAAACCACAACTCGAAAATAGATACATTTTGGAAACTCCCATCTCAGACGACTGTTTTTGTCAACAATTGGAAGTCCCAGCATGAGGAGGAAAAGATCAAAACGTTTCCTAGTTTAATTTATTTTTTATAAAACAGTCTGCCCGGCGGAAACACCACCGCAACAGTGTTGCACAAAACCTTCCTCTATCATAATTATCCTGCAAGGATTTCAACCCCATGCTACGTGCTTTGTTCGGGTTAGTTTCTAAATAAGTTGTGTACACTCGCACAAAATTGTGAAAAGAAGATAACATTTCTCTTTTCTCAAGCTGGCCAACATTTCCTCCGTTACATAATCTTTTTGCCGTTTCAAAAGCGAACGCGCCCAATAACTTGGCCTCTACCGTTCTTTCTTTGGATCAACAGTAGTCATCGGATAGGTTTTAACATTTTCTACATAACCATAACGTTAAAAATATTCTGTGTCCTATTTAAATAACGAATTATGATTCTAATCTGTTGTAAACATACTTAATTGCAATTTAAAACCAGTCTTTCACCTACATGCCACAATAAACATATACATTATTTGACTGACACACTTTTCCTTAGTTTCCACAACGTCACAGGTAACTGGAGAGTTACTTTGTTTCGTAAGCTCCAAAGAGTATTTAGACAATGTTGTGTAGGGTGCTACCGGGTTAAATGGCTAAACTTTGGGAAGAAGTAGTGGATCAAAAAAACTAGCTCAAAATGTTATTGGGAGATTTTCTCGTTTTAGCTTCCTTTTCGTGAAAACACAAACTACTAAATAAAAACACGTTTTTATGCAGAGGTCTTCGGCAATGGCTTAATAACTTGTTAATTTTCCTGGAAGATGTATCGGTCATGCTGGGCTGGTGGTTTAGCCTCTGCGTTCACATGATTTAACGCCATTCAGGTTTACTTTCTCTACCTTACAGAAAAATTATTGTGATTGTTAAAAAAAATCGAACTTGAGATTTTGATGAATGTCTAAGTTTCATGATCCCCCCAAATCCGAAAAAGTGTTTTTCTTATTGCCATCTGTCTGTACCTAAGTAGAGAATATAAACTATTCTACCAGTTAGGCAAAATCTTTCTATCTAGGATTTTTATAGTGTTACCCCGAGACGTTTTAGAATTGGATATCTAACCATAAAATTAAGGATAATTTTCTTAAGGCCAAAAAGAGAAAAAAATCGATTTATTCAAATTTGGCTCTACCGATTTTGATTGACATTCCTATCTGAGCGTTGATTAAGCTTATAAACAAAATGTATGTTATCAATTTCCCATGAACAAGACTTTTAGGGTAATTTACAGAAGCGGGAGTTTTCAAATCTCCATAACTATTTGAGATCCTAAAAGTAGTAAGTGGGCAGGTATAATCCATTTCTGGCAGTGAGCTAGCAATTGTAAATATGACGTATGAGGGGCTGGTGTAGTTAAAATATAATTATGCTAGTGACGTTTCAAGAGAATAACGTAAATAAAATGAGTTTTTATAGAATATTCTGTGACGTAAGACATTTACGTCAGTAGTAATGGATGTGTAACTAAACTATAGGTATTTAAATATTGTATATGACGTATGGCAGTGATATCATAAGAGAATTACATGTATTAATTTAATAAAATTAATTTTAAATTAATATTCCTTGACGTCACAGAAATATGTTCCACCTCTGGCGTCAAAAGAGTATGTGGTCAAACACAGTGCGTAAAAAAAAATTGAATTGAATAAAATTATAATATTCTGTGATGTCAAATAAGTCTCAACTGACTATGTATGTATTTGCTAGCCTTCAATCCAAAAGTAGGTTGGAAGAGACGAGTTTCTTTACACTTTCACCAGGATACTTTCGTCATCTGCTATCCCTACGTACAAAACATCACATCCGTTTGGCTGTTATACTTAATAATGATGCCATATTTAGATATCTTACGTAAAGTGAGTGACGTTTTCATGTATGTACCGTAACTAACATTACTCTACTCATTATGTTTTATTACTAAAATATATCATTTAAAAAGTTGGAAAATTTAACTCTTAACTGAGTTAGTATTCAGTGTTAACCTAGCTAGGAACAAACTTGTTTGCATGCGTGTCAAATAGAACCACTTTTCATACTGAAAGTGGTTTTTTAAATGAGGACATAATTAAAAGGCTAGCTCGATTCGGTTTAAAAGCCCCAAGATCATTTCATTCTAAGAACGAGACTAGTGTTGAAGGTTAGAAGGTGGCATTATAAGTTTACATTCTGCATCTGATTATTGTATCTACAGTTTTGAGAGGTAAGATACATTTTCTTTTATTTACGCAATATGATAAATAAGATAAGTTTTTTAATACAATAATTAATCAATATGATTTGTAGAAAATCCACCTCTGACTATAATCAGCTTAAATGTTTAGTATAACGATATTTGTATCTCAAATTAAAATAGTTGAAATAAATGTTTCAACCAATATAAAATAAAACTAAAATATACTAGATTTGCAAACATGATTATCAACTATGAAAACTTTATTTTGAGAATACATTCCTATAAAAATTAATAGCTACACAGAAGTTGGCTTTATTGAACAACATATATGATTAAAATATATTTTAATTTATAATGTCATATATATGTTATACTGATACATAAAACAATTATAAAGGATACACATAAATAAAACTTTTATTAGTCACATATTATAATTTTAAAAATATGCTATTTAAGATGTTTTTCAATTAATCAGTTGTGAATTCAACCAGACTTAATTTCAGACAACCTAATCTTAATAGACTTATCCATTCCCAGGCCATCATAAATCAATGCAAATTTTGAAGGATATTTATTGATCATATCGATTTGTTCCTTTGTACATATCTGCAAAAAAAATTCGGAAGAAAGAAACATACAGGTATATCATTTAGAATAGCATTCACGTAAATCCATCTTCCAAATTTAGTTTCCTGCTCCTCAAAAGATATAATTTTTAAATATGTGTTTTCCACCAAATTTCTGAGTGAAATATATGTTGTCTCCGACTTGGCGGCATTGAATTATTTTATAAAAGTATCCATACTCTGAAAAAAAGTACAAAAGCATGTTTTAAAAATATATATTATAGAATTTCAAAGATGCAAAAATATTTTTTTTAAACGTTAAATTACCTTAATTGTCCGTATGATGGTTACTTTGTGGATTTAGGATCACCCTGACGAATATCAGTCCACCTATATTGTAAATTGCTTGTTCGTGGGTGAATATGCGAGGGAATTAGAACCGATGCGACAGCTTGATCAAAATTTAGGGCTGTCACTTGCCAGTTCCGTAGCCACTTTTGATGTATCCAAAACCAAACGCAGATAACTTTACAATAGTGTTCTTCCCCACTCGAGCCACAAGCGTATGATTTTTTAAAGTTAGCAAAGCAACCGGAACTACAATAATGTATCGTGCGTTCGACGGTGGACTCTTGTAAAATGTCTAAGACACATGTGTAATTATTTTTTAAAAATCAGTTGTTCCAAACTCTACGCATCTACAGGGAGCGGCAAAATGATCTGATGGTTTTCACCGCCGCGCGGTTGAGTGAGTAGGTGGTGGGAGGTAGTGGGGATAGGTAATTTTCAGAGCCTACACGTAGACATTTTTCGTAGCCATGGAGCAGTGGTCGGTTGAGCATCGGCCGTTTGTTGTCGATAAGTTTTTTTAAAAGTGGCGATTCCTGTGTTGCTGCGCAGCAGCAGATCCGTAGGCATTTTAATTTAGGTCCACGAGAAAAAGTTCCGACACGCAACACAATTATGCTGTGTGTGAGTAACTTCAGAGCTGCCGGTTCAGCGTTGAAACGGAAGTCGACAGACGGTCCAAGGTCAGACCGGATGCCGGAGAACCTCGATAGAGTAAGAGAAGCTGTGGAATCCAGTCCTCGGCGGCCGACCTGTAAACAAGCTGCTGCTTTGCATATGTCTGACCGCCCAGTAAGACAAATTTTTCTGTTCGATCTGCATTTCCATCCATACAAAATGGATATTGTTTAGCAGTTAAAGTCCAATTACTATGCAAAGCGAAAAGCATTTTCAGAGTAAATGATTGATTTGATGACATATGAAAAAAAATTCATGATGAGCGACGAGGCGCATTTCATCTTGATGGTTATGTAAACAAACAGAACTTTCGTTATTGGTCAGCTACAAATCCTGGAGAAATGCATGAAGGTCCTCTGCATAGTCATAAGGTCACTGTGTGGTGTGGTGTAACAAAAACTTGTGTCATTGGGCCATACTTCTTTGAAGAGGGTGGTCGAACTGTTACGGTCAATTCGCAACGTTATCTGTTGATGTTACAAAACTTCCTGATCCCTGAACGTCGGAGAAAACGCTTAGTGCGCTGTGGAATGTGGTTCCAGTAGGATGGGGTAACTGTCCATACAGCCAATGAGGTGAGGGACTTTTTGAAAAGTAAGTTTCGTGGCCGAGTAATCTCGCGTTTCGGGGATATTGCATGGGCAGCACGCTCCCCTGAGATAAGCGTTTGTGATTTTTTTCTTGTGGGATTTCTTGAAATCAAGAGTCTACACAAACAAACCCCGCACATTGGGCGAACTTAAGGTGGCCATAACTCAAGAAATCACCAACCTGTCTCCTGCAATGTTAGGGAAGATGTTCGACAGTTTTGGTGCGAGACTGGAAGAGTGCTTCATCACAGAAGGGCACCATTTGAAGGGCGTCATCTTCAAATCTTAAACTTATGAAATCGGTTGTTCCAGTGTTATTTTCTTTAATTTCAATTAACACCATTCTGTAATAACCAATAAAGCATTTTTTATCACTCTTAACATTTGTGTTATTTGTACTTTAAAATAATCAGAGCTTTTTTCCGCTCCCTGTATCAGCAACAGAGTACTCTTCCAAAATTGTTATATCCCCAATAAGTGATTTAAAATGTTCTTTGTCGCATTTACAAACACCTCGCAGTCATCTCTTGCTAACTTTATCAAAATATGTGTGGCCCGTAACACTAGTCCTAGCTTGACGTTCAATATGGTGACGCTTGAACGCTTAAAGAGGTTTGTTAAAGCACAAATCCTTGACTGATTCCATGTTAGCGATGTGTATGCGGTTTTATACAGCCGTAATTAAACATATTGCTAACATTTGCGCACAAGTCTGGACAAGATAATTTCTATCAAATAAGATCAAGGTGAACAACGTCTACCTTTCTAATCTCGTAAACAACCAGATGAGTTGCGTCTTAAAGTTACATAAAGTAACTAAAAAACTTTCTAAAAAGCAAACATCCAGTTAACGAATTTAAAAGGAGAATTTATTTCTAGTAGATTATCACTTCTCTACTTCTATGCCGAGTGAAAAAATGTTGTCAAGTAACAAAACATGGAGCTCTCGTCTTTTGGCAAAAGTATGTACAATTTTATTATTATTTATCTATGCAAAGTAGTGTTCAATTTATTATTCAAACTGATATTTAATATTCTCTCTATCTTTTTCTTTTCTAAAGAACAAACATTTACAACTAACGAATATATCGACAATGCTAGACCCTCTACGTCAGACATTAACAGGCAATGAAACCACATTTTTGACTATGCCCCCGTACAAACACTGACGACTCATTTACCATAATAAGAGAGACAGGACGCACGTATTTTCGGTTCAACACGTTAGGGAGGGATATTTTAGCTCGATCCAAGCTTCTGATTGCGAACAAGAGTCCGATGCATTACCTAACGACGTGTTTCTCTAGTCTTACACCTTACAATTTAACTGGACTTACGATCACGAACACGGAGAATAACCTGGACAAACTGGCCGGGGCTTCGTAACGTAATTGTGACCAAATTGATGTGGACCCAATTATAAATACATTGACAAAAGTTATTCAGAGTAACGCCAAATTTGGTATAGCTGATGTATTGATGATTAGAGTGAATCATATCAAAATGATTATGGCCAACGGTAAGACATCATTAAAAAGCGGGTGCCTTCCAAACGATTATCTGAGTCACCATAAAAGAAGCATAGTAATTAAATCAATAACGAATTGTTTGACGCACGCTATAGTAATAGCGATAGCCAAGGTCACTAATGATATTAATTATTAATCGTATACTAAGGGGCGTAAAATTAACAATGCAGTAGATGATATTCTAGCAAAAACGCGGGTTGATATATACGAGGGAGGGGGATGCGAACATCTCGATAAATTTCAACATTATTTCCGTGACCAATATAAAATACTCGTGTACAATACCCTCTCGATGGTCAACGGGTTGTGGTACGAGGGGCACCCCAAATGTGTGTCCACACCTCCGTGTTTTTTCTCGAATGAAACTATATTATGCAGTGAATGTAACAGATTATTTAGCTCTGACATTTTTTTCGCCAGTCATAAATCGAATAAAATTGACGGGAGGAAAACAGTTTGTAATTTAAGGCAGGTTTGCAGTATTTGCGACAAAACGAAGGGTAATAATCACGAATCTTTTAAATCCTACTGCGTGACGTGCAAACAGAATAAAGAAAACCATCACCGTTGTTACATGCAGACGTTGAGTATAAAGGAGCTCGATGATAAATATCTAATGGTCTCATATGATTTTGAGACTAGACAAGATCTCGCTATAACCGACGACTGTTTTATCCACGAACCAAATTTTCTTCACGTACAACACTATTGTGTAAAATGTGAATTTAACGGTAATATGGACGAGGAATGTGAACAATGTGGGAAACGATCTCATTCCTTTTGGGAGAATCCGGTAGACGGCTTTATCGAATACCTAAAATGACCGAGGCCGTTTGCCAATACGATTGTTTGTCTTGCACACAACTCGTGGGGCTTCGTCGCGATATTTATCCTTAATAGGTTTCTATCGCTAAAATGCACCCCTAAAATCATCGCGGATGGAATTAAAATACTATGCATGAAGATGGACCACATACAATTTAAATACAGTCTATGATTCCTACCCATGCCACTGAGACAGATTCCGAATGCGTTTGGACTAGATTGTAAAAAAGGACACAACCCTTATCTGTTTAATACAGAAGAAAATTTAAATTATATCAGTGAAACACCCGGTCCCAAAATGTTTGGAGCGGATTATATTAAACCGGATGAGTGAAATGACTTTATGGTATGGCACGCTGAGAAGCTAGCGCAGGGGTATATATTTAATAACAAGTCAGAGTTGGAGGTCTATTGTATAGACGACGTAGATGTATTACGCAAGGGTTGCCGTAATTTTCATCATCTATTTCTAAATTTAGGTTCGACGGACGTGTTTAGGGAATCGATCAACATCTCATCGGCGTGCAACCGTTTAGTTAGGAAACTGTTCTTAGCCCCCGATACGATAGCCATCCTGCCCAAAGGAGGATACAGGTGCGGTGACAGACAGTCTGTGAAAGCCATAAAATGGTTAGTCTATCTACAGAAAACCCACCACGATATCCACATACAAGATGCCTTCAACGGATGTGAGATAGAAATTCTGGGCAGAAATGTGGACGGTTATTGTGAGGGGAAGAGGGAGATTTTTGAGTTTGATGGTTGTTTCTTCCACGGCTGTACATGTATTTCAAACCGTGACGTTAATATACGAAAGAGATGTTCGCCGAACTATACGAGTGCACTCTGTTGAGGGATCGAGCACTTAGAGCCAAAGGGTACACTGTTACAACTATGAAAGAATGCGACTTTGATAAAATACTGATTGAAGAAACAGAACTAGACCTAGAGTTAAACAATCACCCTATGATTCGAACTGCCCCGCTCAATCCACGTAATGCACTGTATGGGGGACGCTGTGTATCTATGACTCTACACTGTAAGACTAATCCTGACGAGAAAAAAAGATATCTAGATGTTTGCAGTTTATACCCAAGGGTATGCAGATATTTTAAATATCCTCTAGGCCATCTTATACATATTTTTTAGGCAACGACTGTCCCGATGGCTTTGTAGATCGAGAGGGTATAATTAAATGTACTGTATTACCTCCTAGAAATTTGTATCACTCTGTACTTCCCTTCAAGACTCAATCAAAGTTAATGTTTTGTTTATGCTACTCTTGTGCAAACTAGATGAACCAAGGTTATTGTACACACGACAACCCTGACATGATAACAGGTACATGGATAGTGGACGAGGTTCAACTATCTCTAGAAAGGGGCTACAAACTGGTTAGAGTGCACGAATTTTGGGAATATAAAATCACCCATTTTGACGCTCCAGCAAAAGAAGGAGGACTGTTTGTCGAGTATATAAATAAGTTCCTCAAGATCAAACAGGAGGCGTGAGTTACCCTAGATGGGTAAAAACATACGCGGACAAAGACAATTACGTTAGCGATTATTACAAAACTGAAGGAATAGTGTTGGATAAAAACGATATTGTTAAGAATACAGGAAAGTGCGCCCTCGCCAAATTATGTTTAAACTCTTTCTGGGGACGATTTGCACTGAACCAGAACAAGACGCAGACCACCATAATGAACAACCCAAAATACTTTTTCTCCCTACTTAACACCCCCGTCACAGAGGTTCGCAAAATTATTTTTCCCAACGACGAGGTTGCTTGCGTCTCGTGGACATACCGTGAGGAAGCCGTCCTCCCCCTGGATACGGTCAACGTGCCTATAGCCGCGTACGTGACCACCGGTGCATGTATGAAATTATATTCATATCTCAGGCATTTGGGTGGTTCTTGTCTTTACTGTGACATGGACTCTATTATAAGTGTAATAAGACCGGTACACGATACCGACAGGCGACTATTTTGGCGACATGACAAACGAACTGACCACTTACTCTGAGAGAGCGTACATTACAGAGTTTGTTTCCGGTAGAAGTAGAAATTTTAATACGAAATTATGAGCCTTGTGTACCAAATATAGATTTTTTTATTGGTCGGTAACCTGGTGGTCTAGGAGTAAGGTGTCAGACTACTGTGCTGGAGTCCGGGGATCAATCCTCGGTCTCGGCACAGATTTATCTGATTACCAAACTCTTCCCTCACCTCTGACAAGACATCTTGTGAATGTGGGGAATGTGGGGAATGTGGGGAAAGCCAGGCCTCCACCGTGGTTAGGATTCCACGTTAAACTGTAGGTCCTCCATTTCATCTCACAATCACCCTATCATTACACATTAGCGTAAGTGCGTACAACCCGAACGGGTAGTAAGACTTGGTTCTAATATTAATAATAATTTCATTGGTCACCTATACAAATGAGGACTTTAAGTATTTAAAAATAAATTTAAAAACTTAAAACCGAGATTTAAAAGTGCTTTAAGTAAGTAATTTGTGCTCGGGTTTGCTGGTGTATATTATTTCGTATCATATAGATTACGAGTTTTGAGTAAATATTTGCATTTCTAAATAATTGAGTGATAAAGTCAGTGTGGAGTTCTGTACCATTTATATTTGTATGAGAGCTCTCGAAACAAATGAGTATGATATGCTTGAAAATGACCGTTAATCATTAGGATAAAGGATAATGCAAGCGTGCGAAGAAATCACAGTCGCACAATGTTGGTCAGCCACACGTTCTGTCTTTGATAGATGCAATATTTCTCTCCGAGAGGGATGCCGTCAAATTGAACAAAATAAATAAATAAAATAATTTATTCAAAACCTATAAAAAAAAAAATTCTGTTTGCGCTAACAGGAAGCTAAAACCTGCAAGTCTCCTAATATATATTTTGAGTTCGTTTTTTGATCCACTACCACCTCCCAAAATTTAGCTGTTTAACCCCTGTACAAGCTGTATAATTTTTAAATAATACCATACCTAGAGAACTAATACAGAACGTGAATAGAATAATCAGTTTTGACCCAAGAAATAAAAATTAGGTTAAATTTCTAGTCTGGTGCGACAAAGTGGATTATCCCCATTGAAGGCAATTATTAGTGCTTTTTTATAGGTACTGATAATATCTCTCCAAAATGACAACAACTTCAAAACACATGACATTATATCAAGTAAGATTTTTTTGTATTAGATAAGACCTTTTTTTATGTAAATTTAACCTTACATAGTTCAAACGAGTGACTAATGATTTATACACTGAATAATGTTTGGGGGTATGACAGGGCTCCATTAGATTGAAATTTCAAATGTCTTGTTTAGTATCCGTATACGTTCGCTCAACTAGACCAAGACCAATGTTTTTGGTGCTTTCTGATGGTATGAATGGCCCCATTATATTGAGTCCCAAACTATCCCATTGATTGTCCCTGGACCCTCGCCCAATAACTCAAGGTCTGTATAATGTCTGGTAGTATGAATTGCCCCATTAGATTGAGTCCCAGACTATCCCATTGATGGTCCCTGGACCCTCGCCCAATAACTCAAGGTCTTTATAATGTCTGGTGGTATGAATTGCCCTATTAGATTGAGTCCCAGACTATCTCATTGAGTGTCTCTGGACCCTCGCCCAATAACTCAAGACCTGTATAATGTCTGGTGGTATGAATTGCCCCATTATATTGAGTCCTAGACTATCTCATTGAGTGTCCCTGGACCCTCGCCCAATAACTCAAGGTCTGTATAATGTCTGGTGGTATTAATTGCCCCATTATATTGAGTCCCAGACTATCCCATTGATTGTCCCTGGACCCTCGCCAAGTAGCTCAAGGCCAATCTGTCTGGGTGAAGCCGCACTAATTACATCCCTTTGTTGCCTCTACACACGCCTCTTTGTGCCTTCCACATCTAGCATCCTCGTTCCCTTCCTCCTTTTGAATTCTTATACTTCTTCATACCCAACACAATCATACGAAACTCTTTTCCCTGTTCTGTTTGTCTCTGGTTAAATATAATAGTAGATAATTAAATAATGTTACTCACTTTTCATTAAATAAAATATAATATATTATAAGATACATTACTAATAATGAGGTGGTAGAAAAAGTATTTGAAATTAAAAAAAACTTTTGAAAATACATTATTATATTCATACATCAAGTCAGGTAATCTGCAATGGTCACTTTTTTTTATATATGGTATCAACACTTTTTAACTAACACAAATAATATAGTTAGTGAAATGTTTTCAATGTTGATTGACCAAAAATTAAGTATATTTTCCAAATAGTTTTTTCTAATACTACCCTTTTACTTGTGGACTGAGAATTTTAATCTTAAATTTATAAAATTCTTTAGTTTATTTCAAATGTATCCAAATATCCCTAATATCATTTTAAAAATATGTATGTGTTGAGATATATAAATATTGGGTAATGTGCAAAAATTGGGATAGTGTCGATATTAGCCGGAAGATGTCAGCATTATCCAAGTGCGGTAGATAGAGTCAGAATTAGAAAGTAATAGATCTCATTTATTACCTTATCCGGATAATCTCGACATTGCCATCAAGAGACTTGGATAGCATTTAATACTATTTGTAAAGCTAAGCCAGTTTCAATATGGATTATATTTTGGAATACTATTTTGATCTGGGATCTGAAATTTGGTCATGGCATTGCACTTAAATTCAAAATACCACATTTTGGTGCTTTATTTTCCACTCACCAATCTTAACCTGAAACAAACTAACCTAGCCTAAACTCATCCAACCTAACCTAATCTATTTAGCATAACTTCAACCCTAGAATTTGAGAGTATCCAAGTGCTGATGGATAATGTCAAGACTATTCGATTGTACTTCGAAATATAATTGTTAATCACCTCTCAATTAAAATTATACTGGTAATTTGGATAATGTCAATATAATCCGCATAATGTCGAGTTCATCTAATTTCGGACCTTACCCGTAATATGTATGTATATTAATATGAATATTTAATTTTTAATATATATTAATATATTTATATCTATTTTTAATATATTTATTTATATGAATATTTAAATTATTTACCAGTTTAAGCCCAATAATCTTTCACAAGTTTTATTTTGATGGTTATATCCATCTTGAATAATCAGGAGAAATTTATTTGGTCTTTAACCTTTTTTTGTTAATAGTAATAATAATAACATCGCGTGTCTGGGCAGTAACAATCGTAGCTCAGTTTGTGGAAAGCTTAGCTAGCACTAATGTACCGTAGCCCATAAAAGACCATAAAGCGACTGGTATAGCGAATTTTTACTTTCTCGCTATCTTACAGGTAGAGAAAGTATTGTGATCGTAAAAAAATTGAACTTAAGATTTTGAAGAATGTTGACGTTTCATGACTCCCCAAATCCGAAAAAGTGTTTTTTTGAATTTTCCGTCTGTCTGTACCCTGGACTAGTGCCTAAGCTATTTTACAAATCGGGCTAAAACTTGGTATCCAGGGTTTTCATTGGATTGCACCGAGGTTTGTTTGGAATGGGATATCTAACCTTAAATCAAGAGTAGTTTACGGAAGGGCAATAATAGAAAAAAAAATATTTTCTAAAAATTGGCTTTAACAATTTTGATTAAATTTTATTTATAAATATTAATATATATTACAGTTAAAATGGCTACCCTCAATATTTCATCAACATGAATTTAAGGGTTCCGGTCTGATGAGTAAATTCCTATTTTTTAATCATATCTACGTCATTTTGAGATATTAAATTACTTATCATTACAAATAAATAGGTCTATTTATAATACAAATATTTTATTTGAAGTATATTTTTATAAAACCAATAACTTTCAAGCTATACGCAAATATATATGTATATATATATATATTTTAACTTTTCTAACACTAAAGATAAAGTATTGCGACCATAAAAAAAATCTAACCTGAAATTTTGATGGATATCGACGTCTCATGAACCCCCAAACCCTAAAAAGTGGTATTTCAATGCCGTCTGTCTGTGTGTCTATTTAAACTTAAAATTAATAATTTAACAAAGGACGAAAAGAGAAAAAATCGATCGGCTCTAACGATTTTGATTAAAATTCGTATCTAGGCTTTAATTAATATTATAAATAAACTGTCTATTTTTATTTTAATATAAAAACTATTTTAGGGTACTTTTCAGAAGGAGAAACTTCCGTATCTCCACAACTATTTGAGATACTAAATAACTTATCATTGCAAAATTGTAGTATTATTAAAAATAAAAAAACTTTTATATGAAATATAGTTTTATAAAACCAACAGTTTCTGAGATATTGGCAAACATATTATTACAATTTTGGGAGCTTTAGATGTAAAGAGATATTACTTAAATTTTAACGCAATACTTTTCTAATCTCATAGAGTCATCAAATATAAGTAAGTGTCTCGAAATGTTATTTTATTCTTCCTTTAACCTCTTAGGAGAAATGTTTGTACAATAATGATCTAGCTAATTCATTTTAGACTCAATAGTCAATAAATACATTTTGTATGGCCCAAATTTATAAATGACTAATTTAATAGCATGCGATGACCTGAAGATGTGTGACATCTAATAAAATGTTAACATTTTAACAGTAAGTCGAAATTTTAATACGAAGTTTTGACCCTTGTGGACCCAATATCGATATTTTTTATTGGTCCAAACATACAAATGAGGACATTAATTCTTTAAAAATAAAATGATAGAATTTAACACAAACTTTAAAAAATTTACATATGTATAGTCTAAATTATGCTTGGGTTTGCAAGTGTATATTATTCCGTTTCATATATATTACGAGTTTTGAGTAAATATCAACATTTTTAATCAATAGAGCAAGACAGTTTGTGTGGAGTTCCGTAACATTTCTTTTTATTACTGTACTGTCTGATCTGCCATCGAATCTAAAACAATGCAGTAAGAATAAAAATTATTCTAACAGATGACAGCAAGCAAAATAAGCATTCTTGAGCCATCAGTCGCCCAAAGTTATATCACATTTGTTTGGTGAGCATTTTTTTTTATCCTAAAAGCGTACAAAATAAAAAAAATCACCTTAATTTATCCTCTTGTTATAGATTTTCAGTCATTTTCCCTCTATTTTTTCTTTGATATTTGTATATTTGTGTAGGTCACGCTATAATTAATCAAAGAAAAAGTAATAGATTTATAAAAATATAGAAATCTCACTAGTGATATCTTTTTAGCCCAACTTTAGTCCTAGCAAAATTTTTACGATTTGTTTTGTGTGGTTTTTTGAAGGATGATGAAAACTGGTCCTACAACATTTAGTTGGTCTCCCTTTCCTGAATAAAATATTACTTTTTCTTCCATGTTTTCATCGCATTTTGTTTTTAGGCACTGTCATAATCCGTGTGTTCTATTTTTTCTTCAATAAAATCAATATCACTTTCATTTCTACATTGTAAAATTCTTTCGGAAACTTTCTTTTATAATTATTAAAAATTCTGGGTATATTCTCTGGATTTTTTTGGCCTATAAAATAATGAAAATCAAAGATGTTAATATTTTTATAGGTATTCGACCATAAATGTTTTATTTATGACAAAAAAAATTCCCACCATTATTTTAAGTTTGTATACTAACACAGTGTATAGGCTTTATATACTATAAATTATGTTTACATCATTATAATTAAAACATAATTAGATATAAGAAACGATATTGAAATAAAAATAAAAAGGGCCTTACTTACCGGTAAATCATCCCGCCCCTATTTTATCTTGCACAACAATAGTGGTCCTTTTCCTTTGAACACTGACATGATTTTTGAAACTACACCAGCCTGTTTGAGAAAGCAGGGAGAGAGATAAAGAGGGAATAGAGAGATATTACGGGCAGTTAAGTCACCTTGGAAAGGGGGGAGGGGTTTTGGGGAAATACGTCCTAACGTAATTTTTACAAAAGCGCAAATGGCGTAAGCTGGTAAGAAAATATACAGTAGGATTTGGCTAACTTGACATTGGTTAATTCAAAAAACTTGATAGTTGATAATTGAGATCCAAATCAATGGTAAAAAATAACATTTCATTGGAATTTTATAAGGATATATTGAATAATTTGAAGCCTATGTTGTTAATTTTTCTCGAGTTTGTTATCATTTCAAACCCAACTTAATGATATTTATCAAACCACCCCATGACGTGTCGAGAATGTCAAATAAAGTTCGACTCAGCCTATTGTTATATAATCAATGAGAAAGCGGGGAATTCTGCACAGACGGCGAGCGGGTTGCCTAATACAGGGGCTGTGTTGGCTTGGCTTACATCAAATTCTAATTTAAGTTAACAATTTTCGTATGCGAGATTGTCCAAGTTTGTTATTTTTGTATCATAGTTTTTCTTATTTTTAATGTATGTATTTATTGTGTGTGTTTGATATAGCATAAAATAAAATGTGTGTATTGTTATATGTAGCATATTTTAAGGTTATTGATTTAATGTGTACCAGTTGCCCAGATACTCATAAAAATGGTTAATTCAAATTTTGTATGTTTCAATTTTTTTTATAAATTTCTTGAACTTTAAGTTTAAAAAGTTCTACTGTATATAAACATTATTCCGGTGTCAGTCAAACTTCTCTTAACCAAACAGCGTGGAGTGTTGGTTAAACAAGAAGTTCGTTGATGTGGAATCAGGATTATATGATGTGGTCCCCAGATAAAATGGTGGAGGGCGGGTTGCATCTCAAATCATAGACATGGACTTTCTCTCTCACAACTCTTGGGAAATTAACGTTCGCTTTCTTACAGCAAGTAATTCGGTTCGCCCTGCTAGGTTGTTTATTTACCTCATTCAGATACCTCTCCTCATTGGTTTCTTCAAACACAGATCCTAAGCTTAATTTAATTTACCATCCATCTACGGAAAAATTTAAAATTTATTTCGCACATGGGGGTAAGTGGATAAAAGTGTCACCTCTGGCTGGCCAGTGACGATAGTAGGTCGGAGTTCGAATCCTATTTGAATTTGCCGAGGTGATTTATTCTTAAATTATTTTCCACACGAATACTTACACCTAATTTCATTTTTACCTTCTTCGTCCTTCCGTCATGAAGTGGCTAGATCAAGGTAGTAGTAAGACGCGGTGGAGAGGATTAATTTGATTTATAAATAAACTTTTCTTATTTATTATTTTGGATAACACTAAACAAGTTTTATAGCTCTAATTAGTTTATTGTCGGCCTTGGTGGCCTATAGGTGAAGTGCTCGCATCAGGAGTTGATGTTCGTGAGTTCAAACCCAGATGTGGTCAATGGTTTTTCCTAAAGCAGTAAAAATTCGTAGCACAATTTTATTCAGAGGTTAAGTAAAACCATCGATCCCATGTTTAGTGTGACATGTAAAAGAACCCTTAAAATACCTTTCCCGGCAAATTTGGTAGGCCTTTCACACTCGCTCATAGAAATTGTCGTGTGCTTATATCTTCAGTTGATTCGGAAAGTGCACATTAAATACACAAAGTAAAGGAATTTTTTTTTTGCATACTTTCAATAATATTTTCACAAGTTCATTCCTTGAATATTACCAACAACTTGAGTTGATGACAGTTTAAAAAGATTTGCTTCAATATAAAATCTACTTCAAGATACAAACTAATATTATTGGTATTGTAAAACTAATTTGTACCTAGGACAATATATGATTAGGTTTCACAGCTCTAAATAAATATAGCACCTATTAAACTCGAAATATTAAAATGTAAGTTCATACGTTGATATAAGAGGGAATCTTATATGTTTTACATGGAAAACAAACACATTTATATTCATTTCTATATGTGTATATTTTTGCTATTTTGCAAAACTTAATTTACAAATGCTGCCTTTTTCGTGTTATTGCGTAAATGTAACAAAGAGGTCACAATATCCTGACAAAACACTGGAAAAACGGTTACACATTTAAACAATATTGAAAAATGTAACCACTTTACTAAAATAAAATATATCCAGTATTCAATAAAACTTTAATAAAAATCTTTGTGTGTTAAAGAGAATTTTAGAAATAAATATTTATTACTCTCCGATTAATGTTTTATTTTAAATAGATGCAAAATTTGATTGAATGAAAACTATGAAGAATAATTTCCTAATATAAAATTATGGTTTAGTAAAGTATAATTATATTTAGTAGATCAAAACTTTCGACTAGACTATCTACTTGATTTGCCTGGGTATTAAGGGCCACAGAAATACAGTAAAGCCATGTCCGAGTAAACACGGTAGTCGCAAAATTACGGATAATCCTAACACAATTTACGGAAAACGTGGCGGAAAAGCAACAAATTGAATAAACTTATACATATATTTTATTAAAAATAAACTCACAGTTAAAAGATAATAAGAAAATATTGATAATAAATTATAATTATTTACATATTGTAATAAGCACAATGTATTTTTCTGTAAATGAATGTAATTTTATTTTATAAAACTCATATAACTGTGAATTAAAGAGTTGTGAAAATACTCTAGGGTGCTACTCTAAAACTATTAGTGTAAACTATGCTCTAATCTACTACCTGTTCGGATTATATGCCTATGTAATAGTTACACTAATGTGTAAGAGATTATGAAGGTTTGATTGAGAGAAAGTTCGCCCTCATTTGTGTGGAGGAAGAGTGGTAACCCATTTATTAAAACCACCCACAGTGCATTCTACCGGAATCTAACCTTGATCTCCCCATTTCCAGCAGTCTAGTCCAACATGTTATTAGCGCGTTAGACCATGTGAGAACCGAAGCGGGTGTTATGTTTATTGTACCCTTCGTTTATTTTGAAAGATAGCATTTATATCTTGATCAGTTACACTATAGCGTAGTTTATAAGAAGGGGCCATAGTTTATTCGGTCAAGGTTATACTGCTCTAATTTAGTCTAAGTGGGGTGTACACTTGATAATGATTTTAATAATAATATCAATATTAATAACATGCTGAATTGGTGTTTGCATGTATGGGCTGTATTACTTTACTACAGGCTCTTGTTTAATATTGGGAAATGCGAGTATTCTTGTACTTACCCTTATCCTGCTGTTAATTGATTGTATTAATTCTTATGATAAAATAAAATTGGGTATTTAGGATTTGACTGCAATTTGATATAAGAGTCATTCTCAAGAAACGGAGTATTTAATTTAATAAGACTCAACTCACCCCCTAATTGGAAAAACCACATGGTCTCCCTTGCATGTATTCCACCCTTTGGATCATTTAGTTTATAAAAAATAAATAAATATGTTAAATACAACATTTATACAAATAAAGTAATAACTGATCATAACAAATAAAATAATGAGTACTTCAAAATGAATTTAAATTTATCTTTGTTAAAATTCAAATGGATGTTGAAATATGATACATTATTTCAACGAGAATAGTACTTTTTATAATATCAGATACCCCAAATTTTGTCCTTCAAGGCAGACCGCTATGCCAACAAAAGGTTTATTAGTTTCTCGTTTCTGTCTATCTACAAAGTTTAACCGCTGATCTACTTTTAAGCTTATTCCCCCTTTTCACCCTCGTTTCTTGTGATGAATGAATCTGACCAGTTGTATGGCGCACGTGGCTGTGATATACTTTGAGGAGAACATTCGAGGTGGATGTTCAAAGATGTATTAATTATTACTTGCACAGTGTCTTATCACCCGTTAGGGCAATATGCACATGTACTTATTACGCAAATGGGTTAGGGATGAGGGAGAGTGAATTCATAGTAAGTGTATCAACATTTGCGTGCAGATAGAGGGGAAAACCATTTAAGAAAAAACAACCGCATTAAATCCAACCGGAAGCTTTTGTTTCTATTAGAAGAAATAATTCAATCTCTGTTTCAAACTGTTTTTACTCGCTGGTTAATGGAGCGTCCCAAGACCCCGTAATTTTTTATTGGTTTCACTTTCTACTTATGTCTGAAGCACTAATGCTCCAGTTTCCTGATTCGGTGTTTACTTTATGTTTGCACCTACACTCCCCCCTTCATCCTCGCAAAGAAGGAAAGATTCTATTTTGTGAATTATCTTCATTTACCCATCCTAAGCCAACTTGGATGTAATGTTACATTCACTTTTGGTTTTCTTAAATTCTAACAGTGCTGTAGTGCCAATTTTTTAAAATTTAAGATAAGATGGGAATAATATGTTTAGTTCCCTAAATCTGGCTAGGACTTGTTCACAACATATTAATTTTTATTAATCAGCGTAATTTAATTTCTAATATGTGGACTTTCTTGGTTTTAACGAGAAACTTGCACTTGCAGTGAATGTAAGAAGTTTAGGATGATTAGTTTGTTGAGTAGGACTATAACAGGCGAAGTTTTTGAGAGTCTGGAAGGATGCGTGAAAAAACTGGTCACAATATTTGGGTTTTACAATGTGGTTTCACGAAGAAAGTTTATTGTGCATTCGTTGATCTGGAGAAAGCCTCCTCAGGTCATGTAACTAGGAGTATGTTATGGAATGTTCTGAGAGAGTATGGTGTGGATGTATGCCTATTAATTGCAATTATTGAGGTATATTATGTACATAAAGCGTGTGTTAGGGTGTATGGATATTTGAGAGAATGTTTTGATATTGAACAAGGTGTTAGACAAGGTTGTGTTATGTCCCCATAGTTGTTTAATGTTTTCATGCGTAAGTGTATGATAAATTCTTAGGAGGACGTGGTTGGTGTGCAAATGGACAATGTGAATGTGAGAGTGCGGCTATATGCAGAGAATTAAATATTAATGGCTGAGAATGAAAGTGACTTGCAGAATGCAATAACTCGTTTGCATGTAAGGAGAGGCAGAACGGATCTTCGTATAAATGCCTCCAAAAACAAAGGTGATAGTGTTTGATAAAGGTGGATCAGGAAATGATTGTAAGTTGAGAATAAATGGAAAACTGCTATAACAAGTGAATGGTTTTGTGTATTTGGGCAGAATGTTTTGTAAAAATGGAAGGATAGCTGGTGAAATCAATCTCGGAGAATAGTTGGATGTAGACTATTGCAAATATTAAAGCATTATTGAAAGAGGAAAATAAGACAGAATATAAAAGTGTGTTAACGTCATCATTAATATAAGAGTGTGAAGCGTGGGTTTGTCAGAAGAAACACAAAAGCAAGATGAATGGGGCTAGAATGAGATATCTTAGAAATATATGTGTAAAAACTTGAATGAACAGTCTCAGTAAAGAATGTGTGTTGTAAGAGTGTGGTTTGAAAGGAATGTAATAGTTCATTGTGAAATGAGTGCCTTGCGTTGATTTGGGAATTGGGAGTGTTGAATGATGTTTGTGGATTGAGTGGCGAAGCAAATATATGATGGAAGAATGTGTGGCTCAAAAGAAAGGGGTGAGCTATGTACAACGTGGCTAAATTTTGTAGAAGAATGTTTGAAAAAGAGAAACGTTAAGAGTTTTAAGAAAAAAAGAGCATGTAATAATACTTGGTGTATGTATGTTATTGAAGCGAATAAAGTATGCAAGGTTATAAAACTGTAGAGAAACCTAGTGAAGATGGATTAAGTACGGAGCTGTTGTTTTCTTTTAGATATACACATTGTTTCTTGTTTACCTTATAAAAGAACGGTGCTATTAGGTATGCATGTGCACATGTGTGCATGTATGTATGTATGTATATACGTATGTATGTATGTATGTACGTATGTACGTATGTATGTATGTATGTATGTATGTATGTATGTATGTATGTATGTATGCATGTATGCATGTATATATGTATGTATGTACGTATGTATGTATGTATGTACGTATGTACGTATGTATGTATGCATGTATGCATGTATGTATGTATGTATGTATGTATGTATGTATGTATGTATGTATGTATGCATGCATGTATGCATGTATGTATGTATGCATGTATGCATGTATGTATGTATGTTTGTATGTATGCATGTATGCACGTATGTATGTATGTATGTATGTATGTATGTATGTACGTATGTATGTATGTACGTATGTACGTATGTATGTATGTATGTATGTATGCATGTATGTATGTATGTATGTATGTATGTATGTATGTATGTACGTACGTATGTATGTATGTACGTACGTATGTATGTGTGTATGTATGTATGTATGTATGCATGTATGTATGTATGTATGTATGTATGTATGTATGTATGTATGTATGCATGTATGCATGTATGTATGTATGTATGTATGTATGTATG